>CAKAOI010034268.1:0-32323 GCA_916701655.1 Sebastiscus albofasciatus | reverse complement strand
TGCAAGGCAATGTTGCATAGTGATGGGTATTCCGGCTCTTTTTAGTGAGCCAGATCATTTGGCTCATCTCACCAAGAAGAGCCGGCTCTTTCGGCTCCCAAACGGCTCTTCGTTTTACCACTTCTGCCTTTTATAATTCAGCCAAATGTAGCACTGTTTTGACCTATGATTAGTATGTGTGCACATATATCGCTTAAATTATTCAATTCAATTATACTAAATCTTATAATTTCCAGAATATCATAACTTTACATGCTGCTTCGTTTCCGACTGTCACTCATCTTGTCTGCTATTCGCGCACCGCACTCCTCTCTCTCTTTCTCTCCTCCTCTCCCTCCTACTCTGTACCTGTAGACCGCCAGCACGCCGTGTACCCCCGCCCCTCCCTGCTTGATGGTATGATCTTTGTCTGTCATCACCTGATTGGTCGCACAGACGTCATTAACACAACATTCAGTCACAGTCAGTGCACGGAATGCCCGTGGCGTAGAGAAAATCGTCCTATCATTCTGCCTTGAATTAAGTAAAGAAAAAAAGAAAAAAAACGGGAGCCGGCTCTTATCGTTCACTTAAAAGAGTCGGCTCTTAGAGCTGACTCGTTCGTAACGACATATCACTAATGTTGGATTCACGTGTATATCGAATGATCGTAAACTCTCGTTTCCTACCGCCAGTCTTTTAAGTGACATACAATATTTGAGTTTGTTTAATAAAAAACCTAAAAGTAATGTTAGCCATTAACAGCTATCAAGTGTATTTGTGTACTGCAACATGGCATTTTGTAAGTCACAATCTCAGAGTAGTTTATTTAGATGAATATATCATTTATAATGCTACAAACACTGCAGGCCTTTAAGATATTGTTTGTATTTTCTTAATTAAGCTGACTTAAGTGGGAGTTACTTTTGATGGCATTTAGCTACAACTTGGGAAATAATAGAGTAAACAGTGTTTTCGGTGTGCGCTATCTACGCTGTTTACGGTCATGGATGTAATAATAAGTATTGAACACGGACTACCGCATCTTTCTTGGGGGAACTTGAATGCAGCAAAAGTATCCGGATGTGACGTAAATACGCAAACGACGTGAGAGTGACATCACTGAAGATGGCAGCGCTGGCGTCCTTGATGCTCAGGACCAGAGCAGGTATCAAAGATCTTTAACTCGTGTTTTGTACAGTCTTCGCAAATTTACAAATTACTCGTGCGAACGCGGGGAATTGGTTTATTTATCCTCAGCAGTTCGGTGCTTTCTGTAAACATTTTAAAACGTTTTAAATGTGATGCATGCTAACTAAGCGGAGCTAGCTCTTCAATGTGTAAGTTAGCACCTAATGTCATCTATGCCAGTGTAAACACAACACACATTAATGTTGTGCTATCCAAATTAGCTTTTTTTTAATATTATCATGCTAATCAGACTTTTGATATTCGTAGATAATGTTGATGTATCAATTTGAGACACATGTGACACACTAACATAAGTTGGTACTTTATCTAAATGTCTTTATGGGATATATGGAAAGATAAGATATTCCTTTTATTAATCCCGCAGTGGGGAAATTTGCAGTGTATAGCAGCAAAGCGAAGCAAAAAACAAGATGCATCAGCTAACAGAGTAAAAAAAGAGCTAAACAAAGTGTAACAACCTATGAACCATTTAAATAGAAGGAAGTATAAAAATAATAGCAGTATATACAGTATTGACAATAAACAGACAACAAAACTGCACAAGTGGAAAATGATATTGCACAGTGAGAATGAATGAATGAATGAATGAAATTCCACCTGAAAATATCAGGTTATTGTCAGTTTTTTTAGCTGGGGCTGTATGTGACTTCCCATGACTTCCTTTGTGCTGCTGGTTGCAGGTCTGTTGGTACCTGGCCAGACCTCCTCTCTTCTGGACTCTGTGAGGTTTGCATCTAAGAAGGCTGGTGGCAGTAGTAAGAACGTCGGCGGAAAGAGCCCTGGTCGGAGATATGGCTTCAAGAAACAGGATGGTAAGAACATACTATCTTAAACCGCTTTACCATAAGTGCTGTAACTATTCAGCCTCAGGTAGGTTAATATCAAAGCGACAGCCTGGTAATGCCCAGAGATGAATAGTAGTTTTCAAACTCCAGTAGTTGTTGATACCTCCCTTGGTGTAAAAAAAATGGATGCTAACACAGTGAAGAGAGGAGCTGATGCACAGCATGAGGTCAAATTAGATTTCTATATATTTCTTATTGTGAATAACTCCAATGAAAAACCCAAACCAACAATTAATCGACATTCCGTTGCCAGTTTATTAAGCTTACCTAGTCCATAGACTGTATAGAGTATGGACATAGTTTCTATGATGTCACCCATAAGTTTCTGAAGAGCAAAAATGAAGCTCAAAGTGGGCGTCTCCGGCTGTCGCCATCTTGGCTAATCCAACACTATTGTAAGCTGTTTTGTTGAGTTGCCTCTAAAGCTAAGTTCACACTATCTGACTTTCAAAGTGGTCAGATTGCTGTACCGTTCACACTACACGACTTGCTGTCTGGTAATCGGGAGTCTTTAGTCATTGTGGTTTTCACACTACATGACTGACCAGTGTCAGGAGGTCACACAATACAAGGTCTTTCATCAGGAGGAATCCCTGATGAGGTCTCCAAACTACGTTTTGTCATGAAAAAACGCATGAGAAATACACAATAAGTGAAGTGATACCATAGGTGATCTAACATCTCTTTTCATTCGGTCACAAGGTAATTTTGTCCATGCGGGTAACATCCTTGCAACCCAGAGGCTGATGAGGTATCACCCAGGAGCACATGTAAGTCCCACTTTCTCTATCAAAGAATGCCAATCTGATGAAAATGTACACGTCGTGATTGCGCATCTCCTCCCCTGTCCCGTAGGTTGGGTTGGGAACCAACAAGACGCTCTTTGCCCTGGAGGACGGCTACGTCACGTTCACCAAGGAGGTCTACATCCCGGCGCCACGCAGCCCCGAGGCCACCCGGGTCATCACCAAACTGCCGAAAGGAGCCGTGCTCTACAAGACCTTCATCAGCGTCCTGCCAATCAAACAGGAGGGCAAGTTTAAGCTGGTGGACATGGTCTAAAAACTGACCGGAATGGACTGGGACGGCATTGTTTCCCAGGTATTCTTGCGGTGGCCCGGGATCGAGACGGATTTGTTTCAAACGACACTCTCCGGTGATCTAAGTGAACAGCAGAACGTCGGTGGGAATGTGCAGACTCTCGGCCTCCTCTTTGGCTTTCTGTCTCCACGTTCCATAATAATGTGACGCACTCTACTGCGCCTATTAGACACAAGTTAAACTACACAGAAAAATCCACTCTGTGTATTTACAGAAAACATAACTTACCACCTTAATGAGCTGCCATTGCCGTAATACTGAACATGTACTGTATTAAAGTTTTATATGTTAAAGTCTTTACATTTAATGACTTGGGTTTTGTGTCAAGGTCAGAGTATTAACACGGATTATATTAGTACTCACTTAAATCTAGTGTGTAGGATCTGGCGATATTGAGCGGTGAGGTTGCAGATTTTCAACCAACTGAAACTCCTCCTGTGTGCCAAGCATGTAGGAGAACTACAGTGGCCAACGTGAAAACGCAAATGGCCTTATACATCAGACCGGCACATACGAGTACTTCGCAAAAAGTCAAGGTCGCTCCCTCTTTTTTGGGGGGGATAGAAAACCGAAGATGCCGTAGACTTCAGCGCAATGTTTGGATTGTAATTTTGACACGTTTGTATGCATTCATCTCTTGTTAAACAAACGTTTGTTTTATCCATCCATCTGCAACCGCTTATCCCGTTAGGGGTCGCGGGGGGGCTGGAGCTGATCCCAGCCGACATTGGGCGAAGGCGGGGTACACCCTGGACAGGTCGCCAGTCCATCGCAGGGCTGACACATAGAGACAGACAACCATTCACACTCACATTCACACCTATGGGCAATTTAGAGTCAACAATTAACCTAACCTGACCTGCATGTCTTTGGACTGGGAGGAAACCGGAGTGCCCGGAGAAAACCCAATGTCTAATAATTATTGAGCGTTCGCGATACCTAATGAAGGTTGATCGCCACCATGTCCCTTCAGTCTTTCTCCGTCCAACGCAGTGGCCGGATATTGCTAATCTAGAAATCTCTACATATTTGATTGAATCCCGTTAGGCTAAGTGTTTTTCTGTTAATAACCAACGTGTTAATAACCAACTGTTTGATCTACAGGCTGAGATTTAGTTGGAGACGACAGTCTGATGCCGCTGTAACGTTAATGTATGACTGTATTACTGCAGCAGCCTCCCACTCAAGCTAACATTAGCTAGCCATGCTAGTCACAGTCACCAGCATCACTTAGCCATTTGGCACACTGACAGTGAATATTAACATATCATATGTGCCTAAAATCTCAGTGTGAAAGCCTCAGTTAACCCGCTACACAACAGCTTTTCATCATTTTCTCTCCTGTGACAGCGAGTTTCTTTCCCCCCCAAAAGGGGAGCGCAGCCTCGGAGATGACGCCATGCTGGTCTGGTCTATAGCTTGGAGCCATAAAGCCCCTTTATTATATCTTTTTTTAGGACAGGCTCATTCTAAGGTAACGAAAACGCAACAATTCTTATTTTCAGTTGATTATACACTAAAGAAAACATACAGATCCCCCCTAAATGCTACACACTGGGATAGTTTGGGTGTTTTGAAGGTGTGTTGTTTGAGGTACTTATCCATAGTAGATGTATTACTTACTGTAGATGACGGCTGGCGTCAAAGCAGCATATTTGCCCACTCCCTTGTTGATAAGAGTATTAAATACTTAACAAATCTCCCTTTTAGGTGCATATTTAGGGGATAAAATATGCGATTAATTGCAATTAAATCGATGTGACAGCCCTAATTCACAGATGTTTAATGTTACAGAGAAGTAATTCAGATTTGAAACCAATTTTATAATTTGGGCAAGAAATTGTTGGAAAGATGCAATACCAAAACTGACCACAAGATGTCGTACAAGCACTGCTACGTGACTTTATGTGCTCCTCAGTATTAGGCTCCACATTGACATTGCAGGTCCATTTCTACATATATTCAGAAAGTGATCTAAAGAATGACACCTCATTAGGATTAGGATTACCCAGTCACTTGGGTAAAAGAAAACCCTTTGATGATTACCAGCAGTCTCCCTTAATCAGGCTACAGTACGAGCTTATCAGCCAGAGCAGTTGTATTCCAGAGGATTGTGGTATGCAGGGGGAGTGTGAGTAACGCGTGGTACACTCAATGGGAGTTGGAATGCTGTCATGAAGCAGAATGAATGATGGATGTGAGGAGCTTGTAGACAATATGGCATTCTATTTCTTAGATGGTGGAGGGTAAATCGCTGCCCGATTGGATAATATACCCTGGATAAACAGGAATATTTCCATAAACCACATGTGTAAACAATTAGATTCTTTGATATCTGCTACACCGTTCATGTTTTTCCCGTTTAAAAAAGAACAAATGCGTCATTAAGTTACTGAATAGCCACTGGTGATTGTGCGAGATCCGCATTCTTGGTTCTCAGTATCAGGCCAGGTCGTCCTCAGGGGATGTGCAGTGTAGTTCTCCCAGATGCTTCCTGGTTTGTGGTCTGTTTGGGTTTTTCTGTGGTTATTGTTTGATTTGGGTTAAAGAGTAACTGTCGTACTTTACCTCTCAAACTCAGAGTAACAGTCATTGGAGATGAGTACAGGTCGAACGTAGTTACTGTTTAAGCACTGCTTGTTCTTGCCAAAGATAACTCTATGAGAGTGAAACCGTTTGAGTTTTTTATTTACTTCAGACAATCTTTTTACTTTCGCTGTCTGGAAATGTGTGTCGAAACTCAGTGTGAAAGACTTTTAAACTGCATGTTTCAACAGGAGTGCAACGATCACATGGTAACACAGTTTTTAGTTTTTATTGATGGAAATGTCGGTCTGTCTGTTTGTTTGTTTGTCAGTCGGCTGGTCCACCACTAAAACAACTGTTCATATGATATCTTACGAAAAGTTATTCCTCATTCTTTGTGCGTATTCCTACGAATGTCCAGCAGCACGTGACGGATGTCAAATTCTGCTCGTTACGTGCATACAGTCTTTTAAAAATAAACTTAGTTAGGTTTAGGCAACAAAACTATTTAGTTAGGTTTAGGCAACCAAACTAGTTAGTTAGGTTTAGGCAACAAAACTACTTAGTTAGGTTTAGGCAACCAAACTAGTTAGTTAGGTTTAGGCAACAAAACTACTTAGTTAGGTTTAGGCAACAAAACTACTTAGTTAGGTTTAGGCAACAAAACTACTTAGTTAGGTTTAGGCAACAAAACTACTTAGTTAGGTTTAGACAACAAAACTACTTAGTTAGGTGGTTTGGGTTAAAATATGTCCGGAAGTGTCATAATTTAAGTACGGAAGTTATGTGACAAATAAATCAACATTGACTTCTGGTTTCAAACGGTGCATGAACACCGGTGTCCTGGGCGAAGGTCCAGTGTTTTTTACCCACCCATCTTCCCTCTTCTTGAAGTCGACGGGTTTTTTTTAATGGGTTTTTAATTAGATGCCTGAAATAAGGTCAAAGGTTAACACAAGCTTAAGCGATTTTAATGTTTGTTCTAAGATATAAAATGCGTCAGTAAATACCCTACTCGTTAATTTTAAAGCTTTTATGTGTCTTAAAAAAGGTGGTTGCTAACAAGTGGCTAAATGAGACTACTAACCGATTCGTCCACCTTTACAGCCTCGTTGTGTATACTTGCGTTTATGCGACTGTGATGTAGTTAGTTTATAGCCTAACGTTAGCTTTTTTACTTCTGGCGATTGCATTTACGCTTCAAAAATCATAAAAGTGGTGTACATTTGTGGAGATTATTTTGCTGAACAAAACGTGTTGTAAATGTTTGTTTGACACAGAGCTTATTTTCCGCAATATTCTAAAACCAAATGGAAAAAATCCCATTGGCTTTTTGTCAAGAGAACCCAGGGCGATGCTAACATCCTGGTTGGCCTAAAATAAATATGTCATCCCTGCATGGAGCACTTTATTGAACAGACAATACAGACATGTCATTGTCACCCTTGGGGAGTGTACTGCCAGCCAGTCATTATCATGAGAATACCTCCAAGCAGAATCACAGAGATCTATCAACATCTCTGCCACAAAGCACAAGCATTCCCCTTCCCGAAAACTTTTGTCCTTGATGCCGTCACTCGCTTGGCTCTAAGAACTGTGGCCCTCTTCCTCATGCTGTGGCTTGGCAACGAACTCTATAGGACCATCAGATAGACAGAAAACTGGAGCTCTGTGCTGGGTAGTAGGAGGAAGATGGTTCCTGGAGTGCTGTGGGTGGTTGAGTGGAGTTGTGTGTGTCTTCATTGAGGTTTGAGGAGTGATCCTGGGGGTGGATTGACAGGTGAACATCCAGAGATCGCAGATTCGCAGGTAAAATTTCGAGGGACTGGCGAAGGGTTTCTTCATACGTTGGTGGAGGCTAGAATGGAATGTGACAAAGGAAATATTAGGATGTAATCGATCTAAAGATGTACTTTAAAGGTAACTCCCTGATTTTAGACATAAAGATCAGTTTACAGTCATGGGGGGTACTATTCATCCTGTGAAAACGGTTGTATAAACTTAAAAAAAAAGCTCCTGGTGATGCTACTTTCAAATTATGCTAGCTTTCCAACATCGTTGACCCTACCTTTAAGTAAAAGTAGAAATACCATAGTCTAAAAACACTCCATTACAAATAAGAGTCCTGAATTCAAAACACTACTTAAGTAAAAGTATTCAGAGCATCCACATGTACTCAAGTTCACAAGTATTAAAAGTAAAAGTACTGTACTGGGTAGATTAGTAGTATAGTACATCATCATCAGCATATCATATGTTTTTTAAATGTAAAAAGTACATAAAGCTGCCAGATAAATGTAGTGGAGTAAAAAGTACAATATTTTTCAGTGAAATGTGGGTAGAAGTAGAAGTTGCATAAAATGTAAATGCTCAGATATAGTACAAATATGTCAAAATTGTACTTAAGTACAGTACTTGAGTAAATGTACTTTTGTTACATTGCATCACTGCTGCCAGTTGGAGAAAAATTCTGGGATACGATGAGGATGGCAATGTAGCTGATATGCACTTGCTAACGCTATATGTTGGTCACGGAACGGGGCATGCCACAACAGCTAACGTTAATGTTGGCATCAAATTTGGGGTCCGATTACTTTATGCATCGTGTAGTTAATGTTAGCCCCATAGACATTGTGTGTCTTTGTTTTTATTGTGCAAAATGGACACGGCACTATTTAGGAGGAAACTCATTGGACCATTGATGAAAATGGAACACGGCAATGCGGATAATTCGCACCAGTGTGCACAGTTAATACGGATAATTGGCATGCAGATTTTCCTTATTGCTGCACCGCATTTTCGCATCACACTGGTGAGAGGCGGCTTTTAGTGAGCTTTAGAGGTGTCAGCATGTGCATTACTTAAGTTGGGAGTGAGCAAGGCTAGCTGTTTCCCCCTGCTTGTAGTCTTTATGCTAAGCTAGGCTAATTGCCTCTTAACTCCAGCTCCTTACTTATCCCACACCAGAGTGGTATCGATCTTCTCATCTCACTCTTGGAAAAGAAAGCGAATCAGTGTATTTCCCAAAAATTTTTGAAAGTATTATTTTAAACCTTTTTCATGTCAAGTTGAAGTGCAATAAATGTTTGAAAGAGAAACTACCTGGAACCTCCTACAAGACCAAACAGATTCTGTAGCCCTCTGTCCGCTCACCTCATCGTGGCAGCCACTGAGACCGAAGCGCTGTGAGATCATACTGTGGATCTGCCTCTGCCGGTCCTTCTTACGAACGCTCTCGTAGGAAGGCAGCCTCGGCAGAGCCCCGTTCAGGTGGTAGTCGTTTGGCTTCCCTATTATAAACAGCCCTCCAGGAAACTAGATTACGTGCATACACAAGCACAAAAATTGGATATGAAAGTTCTGTCAGATGTACTAGAGGCATTTCAAATCTTTGTAATGATCACAGTGGTAAAGTCACACTTTTACCTGGGGTCCGATGGCTCCCTGGTTCACGGCAGCACTGTGCTCATTATTGGCGATGCTAATCAGAGAGTGCCTGCTGTGGTAATGGGGATAATGGGGAGAGTCCTCCTGTGAAGAGAGATCATCAAGGATTAGTTATCGTTTTACAGAGTTAACAGTTTCTGTTAAGTTACTCTACATGGTATTATTGCTGTTATTAATATATTAAGGACAGAGTCTATGGCAGTTTGTCTCATTTCAACATCTACAGCAACGAAGGACATGATATGTCCCTCAGAGGTACCCTCTTTGAAAGGGATAATTTGTGTAAACCAATTCAATTCACTCCATTAGCTTCCATTGAAGCAGAAATCTCGGCAACAAATAGCTCAAAATCTAGTTGAATTAAACCAAAACTATCTCTATGGCTGGATACAACTAGAGGTGATAAACATGCTTTTCTTTTTCTTTTTTTTTGTTAGGATGGCAGGGTGCTCCAAATGTCTTATTCAGCATTGGGTTGTACTTAGCTCTTGTGTCACTTCTTGGCTGCAAAGAACCAAGATGGTGACGGCCAAAAACTAAGATGGGGAGGGACAAAATGCCGAACTCGAGGCTTCAAAACAGCAGTCCATAAACCAAAGGGTGACACGGACTTCTGTATACTATATGTTAATGTTAAAACTAATTTCAATTCTGTAAATATTTATCGAACAGTTGCCGTGACTCAAGTCTTTCTGTGGTTACTGTAGTAGAGCGTTGTTCTTACTGTGTAGTCTTCTGTGCTGTGGGGTCTGAATCGGCAGCAGAGAGGATCTTTTCTGTACAGGACCACCACCAGCATCAGGATCACTAAACAAAACACTACACAGGACACTGAGGCAGAGGGGAGGAGAAACAGCACAGGTAGGCTACATGTGGACTGTACATTTCATAGTATATAAAGACACTGGACACCAAATGGCAGTAGAGTTAATGTCGATGTGATGCCTATAATTCAATTCAAAGTGGCTTTATTGGCATGGAAGTTTTAAAAAAAACAACATTGTCAAAGCATCAAAATGCAAAACACAAATACACAATAATATTAATATGAATATTAAACAAAAGATTACAATTGTTATAAGGGCTGCCATTTGTAAATCTCCTTTTTAGAATAATTTCATATACTATTAATAAAAAATAAAAACAAAACAATAAAAAATATAGATAAGATAAGAAACAATATTTCCCTTAATGTTTAAAAAAGTTCTGTTGACAGAAGTGTCATATGACACAATTATGTTGTGTCAGGGTACTTTCTATGGAAGGCCATTTCATTCAAAATTAAATATATGTATAAATAAATAAATAAATATGCCTATGAAATAAATAAATATGGCTATGAAATAAATAAATTGGGCAATACATGTGTAAATAAATGGAAAGATGGAAATAAAAAAAAGAAAGACAAAGTCCCCTGAAATAAATAAATAAAAGTAGTCCTTTGAAAAAACGTCCTTTTTCGAAATAAAAACCTATTTATTTATTGAACTATATTGACTCATTTATGTATTTATATTTACATTGATATATATATATTTACATTGATATATCTATACATTGATATAGATATATATATATTTACATTGATATATATATTTACATTTATATATATATATATTTACATTTATTTATATATATATATATTTACATTTATTTATATATATATATATATATATTTACATTTATTTATATATATATATATATATTGTCTCATTTATTTATTTCAGGCTTTATTTCATAGGCCTATTTATTTATTTAATATTGAATGAAATGGCATTCCATAACTTTCATGTTGCCATACCTAGGGTTTTGAGAAGTTTATACATTATCATACTGTACACACAGAAATCATATTCAAGCACCTTGTTGTGTTTTCAGGACATATAGACTATGTTCTTTAGTGGAGATCTCTCCCGGTATTATAATTGATATAATGCGATGGTAAATAAAAATATGTATACAACTTTTTAATGTTGGTCATCAGCCACTAAGAAAATGATTAAACAAGCAGAGTAACATTATGCTTTTCCTCACTTTATCAATAACATGTGAGATAAACTCACATTGACAACACAGAGAAATAAAAAGGTGCTTTACTCACCTGAAGCCACGATGACAGTCAGCAGCTCCGGTGCCATCGCAGGAATCTCTTCAGAAGTCAGAAGGGATGAAACTTTAATCTCTCTATATACACATTATCTACAGCTTTCAAACAAATCAGTCATTTGTACTCAAGGTGGATGAAAACTGTCTTTTTTCCACCCCAAAAAAACTTGTTCGAAACTCCTTCACACGATACAGACACTAGATCCCCTGAGATTAACCAGCGGGTAAATATTAACACCCTGACAGAGAGGAGAGTGGTGGAGTTACCAGCACAAATAACTCACCTCACACTGACCTCACTCTGGGTAAACACAAGCAGAGCTGACTCTTGTGCAAACTCTAGTGGAATTTGAGAAGACGTACGCAAAACTCAACTATTATCATAAAAATATGAATAATATAGCACAACAAATCACCAAAACCACTGCTAGATACAATAACACATTAGGAAATAATATTGTAGTGTGATTATTCTATTATTATTACATATAGGTAATATTATTGTATTATTATAGGCTATTATTATTATTATTGATGCATAAACGTGTATAAGACAAGCTTTAACTCTATAACAGGTTGCGGTGGAGCTCATATTAATGTGTTTAATCTATAACAATGCATCATGTTTTATAAAATGATCATATGTTTTGTAAAATGGAATCGGGGAACACATTGAACATGTTTTGTTAACAGCAGTATAACTTTATTTAACAGTAATATAACTTTATTTAACAGCAACATAACTTTATTTAACAGTAATATAACTTTATTTAACAGCAACATAACTTTATTTAACAGAAATATTACTTTATTTAACAGCAACATAAATTTATTTAACAGCAACATAACTTTATTTAACAGAAATATTACTTTATTTAACAGCAACATAAATTTATTTAACAGCAATATAACATTATATTTTCACTTCAGTCGACCTAACAATATCCCATATTCTTATATAATGACATACACAATGCCAGGACCCTGAGACGCTATTATTACGTTTATTATAATTTTGACTATTTACACCCGTGTTTTTCCTTCTGTGACATGTGAAAATGTCTTCTAAGAATAAAGGATATTCTCCATTACAACAGTTGCTTGGCGTATCAAGCCAGTTGTGGTCACAACCCTCATTTTGACCTGGATTTGACCTTTTTTCCACACACAACACCTCCACCAGGGGTCTCCATATAATTGGAAATGGTTCTATTTAATTTGTAACCTATTCCAATCACTTCCCTTCAGCGCAAACTGTTTAAACCTGAAGATCATCTCTCTCATCCTAAATTGCAGACATTGAAATAACTCCGAAGAACTCAGATGGTTCCTTTTGGGGTTTAGAAGTCCAGGGTGCCCAAAATTTCAAAAATGTTGGGCACCCTGGACTTGAGCAAGGTGAGCTAATAACAAGCTACATTGTGCTCAATAGACTAATTCCATTAGTTCCTAAAGGGCAAAACCTTTGGTCCTACTTTAGGAGGGGTCAAGCAGTGAGCAGCGCTTTTGCCTTGTTGTTCAGTGTCTTGCCTTTCTATCCTGTTTTATGGCCAAAGAGAAAGTTTGCGACGCCAGCAGCCATGTTGAGATGAGTTGAGGAAATACCAAGCACCACCCACCAGCCGGAGCAAACTTTCTTATTTTACTGCTGAACTACAAGATGCGCTTGCCTAGTTTGACCATTCGATCGGAGTTCGCGAATGATTGACAGCTGCCTCCGTTGCTCCGTAGCTGCAGACAGTTGAGGAAATACCAAGCACCGCCCACCAGCCGGAGCACAGCCAATAGAAACACTCAATAGGAACGCTTTCTCTCTCTGAAATGACCTGTGATTGGCCAAAGTCTCCCGTCACGGACTCGATTTTTTTAAAGCCGGAAAACAGAGCCATGAGGAGGAGCAGAAGTCTAGTTTTCTCTCAGAACACTTGAATTACAATATGCTGAAAGGTTATTAGGGAATTTTTGCCCAATGATGCCAAAAAATATACTGCATACTGCAGGTTTAAGTTGGCATATTCTTAAAAAAAAAAAAGAAAAAAAGATTAGACCAGATGTCCTTTTGTTTCCCCCTATCATTACACAAAGGTTTACCCTATTTTATGACTATACCTGTTGTTTACTGTATAAATAAGTAAACCGTTTATTCAGACAAACAAACAAACTGTTTATCTATAAAATATGATTTACGGCAGAAAAATAATCTCATGTTGAGAATCTATATCCCCTATCTATCTTCCTTCTATCCTCCTCCAACCTCCCATTCTACAAACTTCCCATCGTCTTCATCCTCTCAATGGCTGCTGAGTCGCATCCTCTCTCCATCCTCTCTCCATCCTCCTCCTCTAGCTGCTCCTCACCTCCCCCACCAACCAACCAACCAACCAACCAACCAACCCCTCTCTTATCTCTATTGTATCCGGCTGCGTGATGATGATGTGGGTGAACTGATCACGACGACATGCCTTTAATAAAATGTGAAGTGATGTAGGCAGAAGAAGCCCACCGCAGACTGATTCACTCCACAGGAGGAGCTGAGAGAGAGAGAGGGAGAGAGAGAGAGAGGAGCGTAAAGGAGCAGCTCAGTCAGAGGAGGAGGTCTGCGTGGGGAGGATAGGCTTCACAGAGAGAGAGAGAGAGAGAGAGAGAGAGAAAGAGACGGAGCTGCGTTGGTTTGTCAGCTTTTTTGTATTTCTCCTCTCCTCAGCACCACCAGGCTCCTCCAGCTGTAAAGAGCGTGGAGCATGGAGGACGACAGGATGGAGCGGATGGAGTCCATGGAGCCGATCTCTGCGCACTACACCACGGCGTACCCGGAGATCCATCCCGACAGCGGGTACGAATCCAGAGAGACAACCGGAGGAGACAACAACCAGGCGAAGACTCCACCAGCTCCGACATACGATGAGGAACTAGTGCACAAGGTATGGAGATGTATGGTTACACTAAAAACAAACAACAGGTTTGAAATGTGACACAAAGTGACGTTTTCAACTTTACGCGCGGACTTTATCTGTCTCTTCTTTTTTCTTTTGTTATTTATCCATTTATTCACTGACTTGGTTTTTGCGCTCTCCATGGTGCTGATCTTCACTTGGTCCGTCTCCAGTAATGGTTGAGTGTCAAATCTGCTCCCAAAAATATTATTATAGGGCTGTCAATCGATTAAAATATTGAATCGTGATTAATCGCATGACTTCAATATATAGTTAATCACAATTAATCACAAATTAATGGCACATTTTTATATCGGTTCAAAAATGTACCTTAAAAGGAAGTTTTATCAAGTATTTAATACTCTTATCAACATGGGAGCAAATGTATGTATATATTTATTATTGGAATTCAATTAACAACTCAAAACAATGACAAATATTGTCCAGAAACCCTCACAGGTACTGCATTTAGCATAAAGAATACGCTCAAATCATAACATGGCAAACTGCAGCCCAACAGACAACAACAGCTGTCAGTGTGTCAGTGTGTTGATTTGACTATGACTTGCCCAAAACTGCATGTGATTATCATAAAGTGGGCATGTCTGTAAAGGGGAGACTCGTGGGTACCCATAGAACCCATTTTCATTCATATATCTTGAGGTCAGAGGTCAACTGACCCCTTTGAAAATGGCCATGCCAGTTTTTCCTCACCAAAATTCAACGTAAGTTTGGAGCGTTATTTAACCTCCTTCACAACATGCTAGTATGACATGGTTGGTACCACTGGATTCCTTAGGTTTTCCACTTTTATATGATACCATCTTCATGTCTTCACTCTGGCTTTAAAACTGAGCCCGCTGCAACCTAAAAATCGCAAGTAATGCGTAAAAGAAATTAGTGGCGGTAAAACGAGTTTGCGATAACACATTTTTATCGCGTTAACTATAGTCTCTGTAGCGGAGGTTAATGTGTTAAAGCTGCAGTCGGTAACTTTGAGCAAATATGAGAAGTTAGAGTGCTCCTTGAGATGACGTATTTTTGTAGGCCAACCAGGAAGTTAGAATCACCCTGGTTCCCTCGACAAAAAGCCAATGGGATTATTCCATTTTCTTTTATTTGCCAACGTTTCAATTTACATGTTTTTAATATGCGCCATCATGAAATTCAAAACCTACTTCTTCTTTTCCTTTGGTTTTACCGGCGGACAACCAATGTTGTGCATGCTGCCACCTACTGGAGTGTGTAACATCATGACTTTATAGAGTACACTGTAGTTGTTTGTCCCCTTTCTCTAACAGACAATCGTAAAAATCATTTAAGAAAATAATAATAGACCTAATAATTAACCCTCTGAGTCGCACATAGACCCGTTTTTGTCTTTTTTAGGGGGGGGTTCAGGAGGTCTTTAGGGGGAGATAGCAGATCAACAGTAGATGTCACATAGAAGTGGTGTACATCATCTGAAAGCTGGGAACCTGAAGATTAATTTGAGATGCAGCTCAGCACTGTGTGTCAAGTTGTTCTAGTCATAAATCAGAAATAAACTTGAATTGATTCATTAAAATAAATTGTGAAAGTGTATAAGCAGCAAAAAGCTGCATGTGGTGTGCATTTGTGGAGATTATTTTACAGAACAAAATGTGTAAATATCATAAATGTTTGTTTGCCACAGAGCTTATTTTCTACAGTAATCCAAAACCCAATGAAACAATCCAACTGGCTTTTTATCAAGGGAATCAGGGCGATGCTATCTTCCTGGTTGGCCTACAAAAATACATCATCCATGCAGCACTCTATTGAGACATTAGTAATAATAATACATTCCCTGACACCCTATGAAGCGCTCTCATATCCATACAGCCTAATCTCAAGCGGTTAAGGCCACATTAGCCTACATACACCAACAAGTCAGTGTGGAGTTTAGAGTCCAGACTCCAGCGATCCTCTGAATCTCCCTCCAGCTCAGGAGTGCTGACTTCTGACCTCCCTGTAGAAGGAACAGAGAGTAACGAGAAACTCCCTTTGGGGCTTCAGTGACATGTCACATTATATTATGAAGCTGTATCGCAGGAACAGCTTCCACTTCAGTGAAAGGGAGCTGCGTCAGTCAAAGCTCATTGGCGTTTTGCCATGCCCTACTTTCTTACAAAATATCAGTCACTGGAGAAATGAGCGCACCGACAGCTTTTATTTTCATTTCTTTTCAAAAGTGAACATGATATTTAGTCAATTTCATCATATTTAACACATTTTATCTGACGGCGGTTGACAATTACAAGAAATGAAGACATAATCACTGCTCTTGTAATCTACACGCGGACACAATCTGCTATAATGTCATCGCACTTAGAGTAATTTATCTGAGTGTTCCTCACGATCGCTGCTAAGTGACATTAGTGTAAGTTTAGTGAGAGCTGAGTTTTCCCGAAGGGTAATGGTCCAATGAGACATGAACCATTAATGTAACCATTATGCACTTTAACCAGCTGCCTTTAATTGCCTCAGAAGCTGTGTGAGTGCATGTGTTAGGCCTGTATTGTGAAGGGGGGGGGAGCAGGTGCTTTGCAAAGGGGCAGATTGTAACAATACATGCTGTTCTTTTAAAAATCAGAAGCAGTTCTTTCAGGTGAACCCTTTCTTCCTCCCTCCTTTTTGTCCTTTGTTTCACCGAGGCACTTTTTGTCTCTTTGCTCCAGGCGGTTGGCAGCTTTTCTTCCTCTCCATCTCACCTGTGTCTTCCCCCCTTAGGGGTCACGTGTGAACAACAAAAGTGAGGCTTCTTTGAGTGCTCTTTGTTTTTTTAGTGGTTAGACATAAATGAGTCTGTAGTTTAAAGGTGCTCTATTGTATTTGTTGATTTGGGAAACGGTTAGATGGCAGCGCGTCACGCTTTACGTCTTTCCGTTCTTACCTTTCACAATAAAAGCCCTAGATCAGGGGTCTGCAACTTGCGGCTCCGGAGCCACATGCGGCTCTTTAGCTCCTCTCCAGTGGCTCCCTGTGGAGTTTTTAAAAAGTTAGTGGAAATGAATAACTTTTTTTTTTGTTTACATTTTTATTTATCATTGTTGTAGGTCTATGGTGCGACGGTACGACGGAGTATTAGGGCCACATAGAGGAAAATAAAATAAATCTGAGATTTCGAGAATAAAGTCATAATGTAACGAGAAAAATGTTGCAATATTATGAGAATAAAGTCATAATATTAGTATATATATATATATATGTATAGTAGTATAGTAGTAGTAATTTTGCAAGTTATTTTCTTTTTTCTTGTAAAGTTATGACTTTATTCTGGTAATATTACGACTTTATTTCTTGTAAAGTTGTGACTTTATTCTCGTAATATTTCGACTTTTTTTCTCATAAAGTTATGACTTCTGGTAATCTCAGATTATTTTTTCCCTCAATGTGGCCCCTACCTCACTGCAAATGTTTTGCGGCTCCAGACAAATTTGTTTTTGTTTTTTTTTGCCTAGAATGGTTCTTTTGATAGTAAAGGTTGCCGACCCCTGCCCTAGACATATGCGTTGCGTCACACACTGTAGTCCTCCACATAGAACTCCCTGCATAGTGATTAGGGAGTGGTGAATGAGCCCATCACTAACAATGCATTAGTCCATCTCTCACTTCCTTATTCTGTCTGTGGCTCTCAGCCCCCAAAGCCCATCGGTTCCTACTGAAGACGGAGAGATCAAATGAATTTTGGAGTTTGTCAACAACACCCAGTAACTCTCGTGTGGTTATTCATCTAAAAATGTGCCATATATATTGCTATCATGATATAAAATAACATACAGTATACCATGGTGGGAAAATGTTATCCTCTCTCTAAGAGCTCACAAGCATATAGAGGCACACATACTGCCACCACCACTAATGTAAATTTGCGTCAGCCATGAGACTGACTTCTAATATTGGAAGCTCCAGTTATCTGCTACTGTTTCTGCAGGCTCAAATCCCAGCTGTGCAGCATATCGAGCTGTCTAAATTAGTGGCGATATGAAAACTGTCAAGCTAAATTACATTCTAGGGTGTGTGTGCCGCAGAGTTAATACTCTCCGGTAAAGATAAAAGTGACTTCAGCTAGAAAACTCCACGTTCTCTCCATTCCCCAAAGGGTGTTTTTCTGCTACTAATGGGCATTTTTAAGTCCCAGCAATGACATTTTGGATTTATGTTCAAATTTGAAGTGCAATGCTTGATAAATATATACTCAGCGTTATTGCCCATTGTGACATTAAACATTTATGAAGCATTTTATGAGTCCAAACATCACCTTTCTTCATGTTCCACAACTGTGGCATCAATGTTGAGATATGTAAAATGAGCTAATTCAATTACAATATGACATTATTTCAAATGGAATTGTTTCATATACGTATTACTTTACACCATGTAAAATAATATTTTTTTGTTTACAAATCATATATATGATTTTTTTCATCTAAATGCACCGTCAAACTGTCCCACACTTCCGAGCCCTTACTGCGACACTGAACAAATACCATAATAAAAGTTTTATTCAAAGCCAAACAAATCCAGTTTCCATGGAAACAGAAGTTAGTAATTAGTTAGTAATTGTGTATTTTGAACTACATTTAAAGAATAACTTAACTTATTGTTTAATTCATGAATATTAGATGTCAAGAGTCGGAGCTGCCATTTATCTGCAATATTAGCAAAAATGACATTTTCGCAACATGTCCTTATATTATTGTAGTGACATTAAACATTAGAGTTGCAATATCTGTCATAAAACACAACATATTTTACATTTTGGTGTATGAAGACTGACCTCTATGGTTACTGTCTACATTTTTCAGGGTGTCGAGAAAAATCATGAAATCCCCCTATTTTTAGAAAATGTTTTTATATCAGTATTTACTACGATGCACAAAGCCTGATGAAAATGAATTTAAATGTCTTATAAGTATTAAAGAAATTTAAAAATGTATTATATATTATATTATTATTTATTACACAGTTTTGTTGAATACTCGATTCTGGTTGGTCAATCACGGCGTTCTACAGTCTGTTATTTCTTTGTAGCAGACCGTTGCTATGTATAACAGACCGTTGCTATGTATAATAGACCTTTGCTATGGGCGCAGTTCTGATGTCGGGCTCTGGCAGACCGATTTTGTGTCAAATTATTGTTTCTTAAGTAAGTAGCCGCGTAATAAGCGGGATAATGTACAGCTAGCGGGTCATTGTTGTGAAATAAACCTTTTCAAGGCGATGAGAGACCCTTCCGCTTCGCGTTGGGGTCCACAGGCATCGCCCTGTCGGGGTTTCTTTCACAATAATGACCGGCTCAATGTAACTTATCCCTTACATAATGTATTATTGAAAATGTATAAAATGAACGTTATTATAATGTTGCTTTAAGGACATTTAGTAAGAACAAATGTTGAAAACCATAAAAAATAAACGACATTGCAGATTCAAATCTTAACCACTATATTTAATTCTGTGTACATGTTTATACATATTCCATACTCTGATGGTTAAATTCATAGAGGTTGAGAGTCAAAACTGAACGTAGTTGCAGAAACACTTAAAACTGTTACTCTAACTTGCCATACAGTAAAAGGACTTTACTAGACGCATTTCATATTTATTACCATTACCCTAACCTTGGAAGTTCTTAAAGGTCCCATATTGTAAAAAGTGAGATTTTCACGTCTTTTTTATTATAAAGCAGGTTGAAGTACTATATAAATACAGTGAAAGTATCAAAATGCTCAATCCATGGAGAAATTCACACAGCCCTTATTCAGAAACTGTGCCTTTGAAGCAAGCTGTCAGGATTTCTGTCCATTTGTGATGTCACAAATCTACAATATTTAGACCATTTTATAGTTTTAAACGCAAACATTGTAAATGGGTCCCAGTTTATTTCCAGTTGCAGTGTATGTGAATGTCATCAGCTGACAGGAAGTAAACATGGACCCGAGCTGTTGCCTAGCAACACAATTCCATTGCATTCAGTTGAAATGTGCTAAAACGGAGCGTTTCAGACAGAGGGTAAATACAGGCATATTCAGGCAGACATTATTAGGAAAATAAAGTTGTTTTTTTTAAATTACAGCTTGTAAACATGTTTTAGTTAAAGCGTAAAATACTAGAATGAAACTGACAATTAGCATTATATGGGACCTTTAATGAAGCTTCTTGGTAAGAACAACTGGGCTCAAACAGAAAGAAAGCATATTCACTGGCACTTAACAATCTGCTCATGAGCCCTGGAGGTGAATATTATCTCTTTTTTCTTTACCATCCTCTTTCTCTTTCCACACCACAACAACATACTGCATCCATCATCCATGTCTAATTCCCGACCATCTGCGGTGGATCACCTAATTGCCTCCCGTCTCCAGCGGGGGTTTTCTGAGACAGGCCCACTTCCCAGCTAACCTCTGTTACTGCGGAAACAGCGTCGTAACCCCTCCCCCCCAAACCACAAAGACACTCATCTCCATAGCATAATGCATGTGTGATTCTACATGTATGTCTGTTTTGCTCCACTGATTCTGTCCTCAGGCATTATGTTACACGCTTTCAGAGATGTAATAGGAAACAGGAAACAGATGTATTAAGTCACAGGGGGATCCTATGAAATATTACTGCTGGTTTGTATTATTCTCTACATGTTAGCTCCTCTGTTTTTAATAACCATTTTTAAGATTCCTAATTATGAATGTGTCTCTATTATGGCCCCAGTGTGTAAAATACCCTACATTTTTCCTGTTTGCTAAAAACCTAAGCATTGATTTTGCACATCATCAATCATCGCACATTGAATCCTTAGGTATGATTATAATTATAGCGTTATGCCACAAGAACAATGCTGTTCCTTTGTTTCAACGTTTTGCCTGGAACATTTATCCTCTGTTTTTTTTTTATCTTTTAACATGATATCATCGGTAGAGCTAACCATCAAGTACAAGCCCTTACGTACACAAATTTCCCTTTTTTCGTGACGCTCGGTACTACTTTCAACAACGTATTTTTTGTGCTTTTTCCTACGATCGTCCAGCAACACGTGATGCATGTGTCAATTTTTCCACTCCAGTCTTTTCAAAATAAAACTACGTAGTTTGGTTTAGGAATAGATTGACATGTTTCGGATTAGGCAACAAACTACTTAGTTAGGTTTAGGAAAAGATCGCGTTTTAGGTTAAAATAACTCCGGAAGTGCTGTAACTTAAGTACGGAAGTTACGTGACAAATGAATCAACTTTCACAATTACGTGGATTGCATACAAATTGATTTTGTGCTGACCATCACAAATAATAATGTGACATTTGTATCTATGTACACAAATCAATACATTCAATTTTGTGAATGTGCGACTGTTGCTTATTTTAGCGTGTTAGTGTGCTAATTTTGCTAATTAGCACACTAACGCTTGTTATTAGCAGGTAATGTTTGTAACCTTTAAATCCATGTTAACAGTTGCATCACTAGCAACAACTTGCATTACCTACCTGTACTACTAGAATTTGATTTTGAGGTGGTCAGTATTAATTAAGCTGCATTAAAAAGCCATACTTTCATCACTGACTAAATGATCTCCTTCTTCTTTCAATTGCTGCACTGACTTCTTTCTCAACCGAGAGAATAACTAACTGCAGTTATTGCCAATGCCTAAATAAAGTTGATGGGAAAATTCAGAGGATGCATGATTGCTGATGCAGTATCCATATTTTTTCCACTGCTGAGATGTGACACATTTCTGAGAGTTTCTGAAAAATCCCTCTAAATGCTGACATCAAAGGGAGGCTATAAAACCTGTAACTGTTGAGAAAAGCTGCTCCAGTTTCTCAACTTTAATCCTTTCAGCCTTTATCATTCTGAAAGCCTTAAAGGGGACATATTGTGGAAAAACTCAGTGAATGTGCACATCCATTTGGGTATCTGCAGTGTCTACCAACCCACAAACTGTGAAATAAGACAACCCAGTCAGTTTTTTTCTGGGCTGTCTAGATAAAAAAACTTGTGATTCAACAAGCCAATCAGATTTAACTCCCCTTCCTATGTCACATGAAGGCTCATTAGAATATACCGCTCACAGCTTGAGAACTAACTTTGCAAAGGTGCGCCATATATAGGTATGCGTTTCAGATATAAAGGTATATTCAGACAGACAGTATGAGAAAAAATAATGTATTATTTGAACATTAAAGCATGTAAACATGTTCTAGTAGAAACCCAAAATACAAGTATGTCGCTGAAGTTGCAGTTCAACCACGGCCTTGTTTACCTCTCTTGCGTTATTTTTGTACGGACCAGGGACGGCGTGTCAATATACACTCATTACGTGCGTAGTGTCCTTTCAAAATAAACTTCTGTTTTCACACAAAGTTAGGTTTAGGCAACATAACCACTTAGGTAGGGTTAGGAAACGGTTGTGGTTGACGTTAACTTCACTGACGAGCGACTCACGTGACTCACGATACCAAGGAGTAACGGCTGACGTGACAAAACAAGTCAACGTTACTTTTATCCCTCGTCATCCCTGCACCTATAACCTGTACCAAAAGGTCCCAGATGAGATAGACATTGGTATTGACAATGAAAAACGTTGGTATTAAACAAATTTGTTTTTTTTTTACGATGAACCGATATTGGCTCACTACTCGACATCTTGTTAAGACCACTTCTGAATGTCAGCGGACATTCACAACAGGGTCAAAATTGGTCACTTCCAAACAAAAATGACCCATCACAACATAATAGACATCTACCTAGACTGCATTTTTAGCATCAAAACGGCCAAATATATTCTTGGGAAGAAAGCGAACAGCTTGGCTGAGACTCATTCATATCCGTCACAGTTGGCGGGCACTATGTGTGTGTGTATGGAGGTGGTGGTACCTCTCAGCGTGACTCTTCTAAGTGGGCTACAAATGAAAGGCAGGCCTATAGAAGACAAAAGTATTGACTGCTGGCCCCTGTGACTAACTTGGATGCGTCTGAATGCCGCCTTTCATTCATTTCATTGTCTTGAAGGTTATCTCCTCCAGGTTGTGAGTCACACTGTAATAGCGGTGCAACTGCCAAGCTCTTGTAAAAAAAAAAAAAAGATCATATTATTTGTGCTGCTTGGAAGCAGAAGATGTCCACCGTGACGCAGATGCTGACTCACAACCCCAGAATTATAAAATGATTGCCAGCCAGAAAGGAAATGATTCTGATACCAATATAACTTTTTACTGACTGTTTTTTCCCCGCAGACGATCCTGGTCGGAGACAGCGGAGTGGGAAAGACGTCTCTGTTGGTGCAGTTCGATCAGGGGAAGTTCATCCCCGGCTCGTTCTCTGCTACAGTGGGCATTGGATTCACGGTGGGTGTGTCTGTGCATGCACAATTTATCTGTGGTTATCTTTTACACATTCTCGTGATGAAATTATGTAGGTCATACTGTATCACGCGTTTAAGAACGAGGGAACCGGAAGTGCTAAAGTGCTAACTCGTTTCAGGGTTTTAGGACTCAGGGAGGCAGAAATCTCAGAAGCTAGGCCAGGGGTCTGCAACCTGAGGCCCTGGAGCCACATGCGGCTCTTTAGCTCCTCTCCAGTGGCTCCCTGTGGATTTATAAAAATGGAAATGAATAACTGTTTTTTGTTTAAATTTTCCTTTTTATTTATCATTGTTGTAGGTCTATAGTACGACGATACGACGGAGTATTAGGGACATATTGAGGAAAAAAATAAATCTGAGATTTTGAGAATAAAGTCGGAATATTATAAAGTAATTTTAGGTGTTATTTTCTTTTTTTCTCGTAAACTTCTGACTTTATTCTCGTAATATTATGACTTTATTCTCATAATATTACGTCTTTTTTTCTCATAAAGTTCGGACTTTTAATTCGGAATAATACGACTTTATTCTCGTAATATTAGGATTTTTTTTCTCGTAAAGTTATGACTTTATTCTCGTAAAATTCTGACTTTTAATTCGTAATAATACGACTTTATTCTCATAATATTATTACTTTTTTCTCATAAAGTTATGACTTTATTCTGGAAATCTCAGATTTTTTTTCCCTCAATGTGGCCCTAATACTCCGTCGTACATTTGCACTTTGGCCCTCACTGCATTAGACTTATATACTATATGCTTAGACTATAAACTGTGTTACCTTCATCACAATGCTCAAATGTTTTGCGGCTCCAGACAGGTTGCTGACCCCTGAGCTAGGCAAAGGAAAATCTTTCTGAAAGTTATTGAGAAGATACTGTAGGGTTTTTATTGTAACATGAACAAATAGTTCCTTTGATCAGTCTTTAATCCGTGCCGGTGCCCGTTCTAATGTCAATTAAAATCTCTTTCTGCTTCTCCCCAGAATAAAGTGGTGACTGTTGACGACGTAAAGGTCAAACTACAGGTCAGTAAGCAAATCAGTTCCAGTGAAAACTTGGTCTGCTTTCACAATAGCGGCCTATTTTTAGAGCGCAGGCTGGTTTCCTCTTGGGCACCAGTGTGTCATAACTGAAAATTAGAGTTGGCTGAGTAGAACCAGGCCGAGCTCTTTTGTTTCCTTTTTTCTGTTTCAGATTTGGGACACGGCGGGACAGGAACGGTTCAGAAGTGTGACACATGCATATTACAGAGATGCACACGGTGAGGCAAATATACACCATGTGATTCTTTTACCCACAACAGTCGCAGAGATGGGCAGCAATATAACCGCGTGTTCATTCATCTTTTCTCTAAAGCTTTACTCCTCCTGTACGACATCACCAGCAGAACCTCCTTTGACAACATAAGGGTGAGTCCGGGATGTGTCTACCGCCTGGAAATATATATGGGAGTCAGGAAGTAGAAACAGCCTGCAACAAAAACAAATAAAGCTACAGAGAGCATACAATGGTCTCTGTGGATCAACTATCAATAGCATTGGCACATAAGTGTGAAATGTGTGTGTGTAATTAACCTACATTCCACGTTTCAGCCTAAATGCAAACACACTTTCTCTCTGTTTTTGTTGGACTGTCTGTGTCCGTCTGTCTTTCTCGTTTTCAGGCATGGCTTACAGAGATCCATGAGTATGCGCAGAGTGATGTAGTCATCATGTTGCTGGGCAACAAGGTGAGGAGAGGCAATTGTTTGAGAAGCTCAGCAAGTGAGGGAAAAAAAGTCTTGAGAAAATAGAAAGTGATGTGATCTTTAGTGAAACCTGGCCAGAAAACTGTGGCTTCTTACTGTATGATAGCAGAAGTACGATACATATTTGTACAGCGCCAAACAGCAGACAGACACAGTTAGTGACTAGCTGAACTTAAAGCTGAAGTAGGCGTGATTGGAGCAAATATGATTTTAAAAAAGTTATTTTTTATAAAACGGTTGTTATATCGTGACAGTAGTACATGAAACTGGTAACATCTGCGTCCTCTGGTGCTCCTAATGGCATCTGCAAGATTTCACAGACCGGAGAAAAACAAGCAGTCAGAGCTGATCTGAGGTCTGCTGTCCATCTGCAGTCTATGAGAGCCAGCTGTCAATCACCAGCGAACTCCGACCAAACGGTCAAACTAGACAGCGCTGATCAAATATGAATCAATATTCTGTTACTGTAATGCCTATTTCTCTCCTGAAATGTTTTCAGAATCATCTTGTAGTGTACTGTTTAGCTGTAAAATGAGAAAGTTTGTGACACCGGCAGCCATGTTGAGATCAGGTTGAGATGGCTTGAAGGGACGCCAAGTACCCGTCACATGACCGGAGCACAGCCAATAGGAACGCTCTCTCTCTCTCTCCAAAATGACCTGTGATTGGCCAAAGTCTGCCGTCATGGGAGATTTTTTAAAACCTGAAAACAGAGCCATGAGGAGGTGCAGAAGTCTAGTTTTCTCTCAGAACACTTGAATTACAATATGCTGAAAGATTATTATGGATTTTTTTCCCAATGATGCCAAAAATATACCGCCTACTGCCACTTTAAGGCTGGCCCACACTAAAAGATTGTACAAATCTTAACAGATTTTGAAAATGTGAGAGAGCCCACACATAACGACATGTTAGGTTAAATTTAACAGTTTTGTTCCTGTAGTGTGTGGAGTGCAACAATATGGCCAAAACAGCTCACCACACACGAACATATTCATTCATGAACAACAAGAGTCCTGACTAAAAAAACAGAAATCTTGCAAAATCTCTCGCGATCAAACGTGAATTAGCGATGTTAGTTTTTGCACTACTTTGTACATTTTTATTACGATTTGAAGATGAAAACGGGAAAAGCAAATGGATTTTTGTTTTTTTAATTAATAAAACACAAAAAAACAAAATAATGCATTGTGTATTTGTTTATCCTTTTATCAAACAAGTTGAACACAGCTTTAGACGGATGGTACACAGACCGACTAGCTTAAGTGCGTTTGTTTTCTTGAATGTGATGTCCTATTCTAACTGTACCGTGCTGCATCTCTCCGTCAGGCTGACATGAGCAGTGACCGAGCCATCAGGAGAGATGAGGGAGAGAGGCTGGCCAGAGTGAGTCGCCTGTTTCATTCACTGCTGTACAACCATGACTGATGTGGTTCACTCTGCTGCTCACTGCTGTCTGCTCCTCTTCTCGTCTTCAGGAGTATTCAGTTCCTTTCATGGAGACAAGTGCCAAGACAGGAGTCAACGTAGAGCTGGCCTTCAATGCCGTTTCCAAGTATGAACAGAGTGGCTTTATTAACACTGTACACTACAAGTGCTGTATCTTCAGTCTGCTGTGCACAATTAGCAATTGCTACAACAATAACCTGTCAAAATCTACTATGAATAATTCTGAATGGGGTAACTATGTAATAAAACATATTAATCTACTAAATACATTATATGTAGACACTTAACAGACATCAGCTGTAACATATTTTTTACTGATGATGAAATAAAAACATTTTTTTAATAAATGCAATAACTAATTATTTCATCCAGACATTATCCATAATTATTAAGCATGTTTTATTACAGTTTCAACCCATTTAACAAGCCATTTAATTAAATTATAGAATATTAAATTAAAGTTTTCTTAGCTGTTAAGCACCTCATTATCCACAAATCTCCCTTATTATTTTACTTTAATATTACATTGATTTATTTAAATGGGATTGTAAAAGGGGAATTTATGAATAAAGTCCTTAAAATTGACCAAACATCATTAAAGCCATCCAATAATTTATTTCTTAAAAGGCCTTTAAATTTTCAATTCAGTTGAAAATTCAGGGACACTATATTTCTGTTTTGTTGTTTTTGGATATTCCATTAATTAACTCCAAATTTGGGGTGAGCTTTTTTCATAAAATGACCTTGATTTTACAATTTCTGAATACAAATGAAGGGATTAATTAAATATTTATATATATTTTTTATTTTAATTAGATTTTAAACCTTGAAATCCTTTATTCCATTCAGAAAAAGGAAGGGCATAATTAAATATTTAAATGCTAGTTTCTTTTTATTTAATTCGATTTTTAAATCCTTTATTCCATTCAGAATAATAGGAATTGCTTCATTAAATATTGAATTGCTTTTTTTTTCATAAAAGGGCCTTCATTTTACTATAATTAAGTACAAAGGAAGGGCTTAATTAAATATTCAAATACTATTTTTTGTAATTTTTTATTAGATTTCACCCCTTATAATCCTTTATTCCATTCAGAAAAAAGGAAAGGCTTAATTTAATATTTAAATGCTAATATTTTAAATTTTTTTATTATTAGATTTTACCCCTTAAAATCCTTTATTCCATTCAGAAAAAAAAATTAAGAAATCCTCAATGCATTACAACCCATGATAATGTATCCACTGAATATAATATATACCAAAATGATGAAGAATTTTATTAAAATATCATTAATTTGCACCTGGAAATATTTCAGACCCCTATTTCAAACCGCAATTCCAATGATCACATTGATTTCTGAAAGGAAAACATCAAATATTTATTGGTATGAATAATATTAGGTCTACACAAAGAATAAATGTGAATTTATTAAGAGTAATAGATTTTTCATATGATTGATACAATTATTTGATTAGATGACACCAGTGTAATGATAAACAACAATCTTTGCAGATGGCTGAGACAAGTTGCCCCACACTTCATACTTTTGACTGCCAAATAATAGTGACAACACCAATGATGTGGATTCATTTAAGGTAAAAAATCCATCTGTTTTTTCTAAACTGTGTGATGTCTGGTTCTGTTCTTCAGGGAGCTGAAGCACCGGGCCGTCGAACATCCCAATGAACCCAAGTTCCAGATCCATGAATACATTGAAGCACAGAAGGAGAAGTCAGGCTGCTGCAGCTATTTCTAAATCTCTCCTCTCCTCTACGGAGTGCTGCTCCCACCGCTCTGTACTGAGTGGGAGGAAGCCCTATTAACTCACTGCTGCTCCCAAAATATGATGCTGCCATTCATTCAAGACTAAAAAGCCAAAAGGATAAACCAAGCTAGAGACTCAAAAAGACCCACGGATTTCTTTAGCCGACAGCGGTTTGACCCAGCAGCTGAATATTTGTCATAGAAATTTGTATCAAATAGTATAAAAAGTTTTCAAGTTGTTTGAGGAAAGAGCCTTATGCTATCTGCTTTCTTTGTGAGAGTTGGATGAAAAGATTCAAACCACTGTTGTGTATGTGTGTTAGGTACGGAGGTGGAGTCAGGACATGGTTAGCCTAGGTTACCATAGAGAGGTGGGAGGAAACAGTTAGCCTGGTTCTGTCCAAAGTTTAACAATACGCCTACAGCTCCAAAGCTCTTAGATGCATAAGTGTTTTTTCAAACACTGACCGACCCGGCACCAAAGAACGTATATTTCTAAGAAGTGAAAGTCAATTGGACGTTCCATTGCAACATCAGCGCCCAACAGCAATGCTACGTTTCCGCCATTTTGGACTGAAAGTGACTACCGGACGCCAGTTAAAGGTCCGCCTACAAAGTGTCATACAAAAGTAAAACTACATTATTTCTATTCTATTCTACTGGGAAGTTGATTTCCCTCAAAAAAAATTATCCTCTGATTTTCAGATGTCTCTTTATACATCCATGGCCACATTGCCGTTTACAGTCAAAAATGGCGGCAGCGCTACCGCAGCGTCATCTAGCGTCTGTCGTCAAAAAAGCACCAGAGTTTCGCCTCTTTGCTTCTATGATAGGGGTGTACCGATTCATCAACTACATCGATGTATTGATTTATATTCCTACGATCCAACTACATCGATAGGTACTCGGCAAGTTGTCCTTCACAGGGGACGTATAGCCACCAGGGGGCGATGGAGATGTTTTGGCTTCACTTTTGGGGAGCTGTCATGTCGTCCATCTTTATATACAGTCTACAGTCTAACCACATCCCAACTGAAGCTCCTTACTTAACGCACAAACATGAGATTGATATTGATCTTTTATTCATCTAACAATTTATATAATTCATGCTTCTTTGAACAATTTTTGGTATGCCTTACATAGACCTGAGAATAAAAATAGTTGTTTTACCTTTTAATTTACCATTAAATCATTGTTGGTGGAAGTACAAGGATATTACAAACCCACCATTTTTGCCAAAGTGGAAGACACTAAAAACTAAAAATACACCACTGGCATAGAAGCCAGAAGAGCACACAGTCTCAAGGCAGACTTAGTTTGGATCATTGCTACATCCTTATGTATCATGCAATCTACCAAGAGATCCAGACAAAGGCCATACACTGTTTCATGGATGCAATTCAAAGCCAAGTACATGGACAAAAGCCCTGTCTGTTTATGACGCACTCAGACTGGCACATTCTTGACAAACTGTTCTCGAGAAAGTGACAGTCGGCTGCTGCCGAGCGCCCGCTGACTCAAGAAAAGCTCAGGGACACAGCTGGATGAAAAAGCTAATGTGCTCTGAGCGCCTGGCGAGGCAGACGGCAACTGCTACTTGACAATGCTTCTGGGTTGGATTGCCAATTTAGTCCTTCATATAGGAAACACCTATGTACATTTTCTATTTGTGAGTAAGTGAGCAGATTTGCTGCATTATTTCCCTCCCAATATGTGTAATATAAAAAATATATATATTTTGCTTTTACGGCTTGACTTTAAAGCTCAGTTGCATGTTTACTGGTTTGCATGTACCAAATCTGTGCGCAGTGCCTCCAGAACATATTAAACTCTATTTATATTTGTATCAAGACAAACAAAAAGTATGAGCAAATAATTAGCATTTCTCTTCAGATTTTAACTCAAGACTCAGGGTTAAATTTTAAAGTCCACTTCAACACAATAAAGCTGCATTAATGCGTTAAAATGTTTTGGGCCACTTGGGGGGCAACGCAACGAGATTACCGCTTTGAAAAATTGTTTTGGCAAACCTGTTAGCAAGCAGTTGCCTATTTGCACATCTATTTATTTAGAGAATTATTGTAAGTCTACTCTCCTTTTAGCTCCATTTTGGTCTCCACCAATTCCTGAGGAAAATATCTGGCTATTTAGCTGCTAAATGCTACACTTTGTTCAGCAGCTAGTTACTTACTTTTTCTGACATTTCTTGTTGGGCAGGTACCGTACGTATGTTGAATTTCAGTCCAGACAACCAAAACAATTAAAGGGCGCTAAAACACTACATGACAACATGTGTCATTTAAAGGAACAGTGTGGAACATTTTGGGGAGCGGGTCCTCTTCACGGAGTCCTCCATGTTGCTCCACCATGTTTCTACAGTAGCCCAGGCACTGACAAACCAAACACTGGCTCTAGCTGGGGCCTTTCACTGTTACGTTACCTGATTTGCAGAGTGCTAAACCGCGGTACCGCCAGCCGCCGTCTGACTTCCGTTGCTCCTAAAGTAGTGTTATTATGGTAAGGACAGCCTATGAGCGAGGCGAACAGCGTTACCGTGGATTTGCACTTTGCGGCTCACGTTACCGCAGTCTTGGAAAGGGAGGAGTGAGCGGAGGGGTACTCAGTTGGTTGCAATCTGCAACCACACTGCTAGGAGCCGCCAAATCCCATACTCTGTACCTTTAATGCCTCGTCGTTACCGTAAAACGGCTGCAGTTAGGTTTAGGAAAAACATCATGGTTGGGCTTAAGTACATAAACTTAGTAAAATACTTATGTAAACAATGTCACATAAGTACGGACAACACGCCACTAACGTAACTTCAAAATAACTCAACACATACTCGAACACATGCTGCATCTAAAAACGCGTGGAAAACGCCAGCTGTGCTGCTCTTTTTTTTCTTTCCAATGTGCTTGGGAGGTTTCGCCGGCTGTGATTGTTGTGACATGACATGTGGTGCGCTGAAGGGTTCCAAAAATGTTATCTCAGGGCGCAGCCGTCGCGGCCCAAAAAATAGGCACTCGGGAACGCTTGCACGTCGTGACAGCGTCGCTCTCGTGTCGCTCTCGCGTTTGACTGTGCCTGCCACGTATCTATATTGACAACAATGGATTTGAGCATGCAAAAGACACGGCATGTGTACGGCCCCTTATTCTACGTCACTAGCTCTGAGCGTAGCATATTTACGCGGATGCGTTCGCATTGCAGTAAGCACAGACTACATGGAGTACATATGACACGCAAACAGCAACAAAGCTCTTGTTATTGCACGCAGAATGGCTTATAAATTACCGCATCATTCACAATTTGGTGAGACCGTTCCGGGGTTTGACTTTGCAGGCCATAACTTTTACATTAGACATAGTAATTTGATCCATTAAAAATATTCATTAGTGCAGCTTTAACTAGAACTATAATGATGTCAGAACAACAGCTGCATGTTCAGGTTTTACTGTAACACAAGCAAATTTATGAACTTCTGTTTTGCAGTATGCAATGTTCTTTAGCAAATATTTCCTACTGGTAGATTACTGTATGGATGCTCAGGTCTGACACAGTTTATAATCTAAATGATTCAGATTATTGCCTTTAGACCTTGTACATATTGAACAGTTGTTTGTTGTCAGACCACGCTGCCAAAAGTTGTCTATGATGTGTTGTTGTATGCTGCATAAGAAATAAACTATTTTTAACTGAGCACACTTTATAAGAACAGTAGTCTCCCCCGCAGTCACCCACAGTATAGTTGTAGCCACAATGGTGTGTGTGTGTGAGTGAGTGTGAGTGAGTGTGTGTGAGAGAGCGAGAGAGAGAGAGAGAGAGAGAGAGAGATCT
>CAKAOI010034267.1:0-11869 GCA_916701655.1 Sebastiscus albofasciatus | reverse complement strand
TGTTCTCTTGTTCGGACCATTCTCTGTAAACCCTAGAGATGGTTGTGCGTGAAAATCCCAGTAGATCAGCAGTTTTTGAAATACTCAGACCAGCCTGTCTGGCACCAACAACCATGCCACGTTCAAAGTCACTTAAATCCCCTTTCTTCCCCATTCTGATGCTCGGTTTGAACTTCAGCAAGTCGTCTTCACCACATCTAGATGCCTAAATGCATTGAGTTACTGCCATGTGATTGGCTGATTAGCTATTTGTGTTAACAAGCAATTGAACAGGTGTGCCTAATAAAGTGGCCGATGAGTGTATATATATATATATATATATATATATATGTTTGCAAAGAACAGTGTGTGCACTTGACGATGTGAAATTGAGATTATGCTTTTCAGTCTGTTCCTATTTCATCCACATGGATTTCCCATGTGTTTTGCCAGAAGGGAAGAGCAGGGTCGCTGACAGCTGTGTGACGTTATGGAGGAGGAAACGGGTTTAGCTCGAATGAGTCATGTCTAATCTTTGACTGACGGACAAATACCCCCGTCAACCTGCCTGTCCACCTGCCTTTCCATCCTTTTCTTCCACTTTTGCCAAGCGCACCAGTAATAAACTCTACCAGCTGTTCCCTCCCCGGCTGAAGAAGATATTTTGTATTTGTTAGTCACAGACATGCACACACAAACCACTCTATTATATTGCATTTAGATTTGGGGAGAACTTTTAGTCACTTCAACAGATGCATTGAAGGAATAATAATCAGCATATGGATTATGATGATGTTTTACGGAAGTCTAAACTCGCGTAAAAAAACATATTTGCCAATCGTTGTTTATTGCACTATGTATAAAAAGATATGTTTTTAATTTGTTGTCTTAAAGAATACACAAAAAAGAACAAGCATCCTGTAGAATTACCTTTCAGGAGCGCTACTTTGACAACAGATAATAGTCTGTAATTTGATTATTTATTCTTAATGTGAGTTGTTTACTGAGTGTGATCATTTCGTTGCCAAGTTGTTGTTTGGATCCTGGATATAGAGAGAGAGCTCTGGGAATGTGCCCATGGCCATTGTCCACTGGCACTGGCGCACCTGCTCTATCAGGTTGGAACCATCCCATATGTTGATGCCTCCATAAAAGCCTGCAGAAAAAAATCAGATCTGGCTTCCTTTGTTTTCCTTTTACAAATAATTGGATGATAGCTTATTCTCCGTGCATGCTCCACTGCTTTTGAGCAGTTTAACCCAGAAGTGTCCAAGTGCCACCTTGTGCTTTTAAGATGATTAGAAATCAAGTCCAAATTTAGACATTTATCCATTTAGCGGGATGTTGTTAGGCTAAGTTTTCCAAATGCCTTCTGGAAAGGTTTATTTAAAATGTATTTGGGAATCAATTAAACCAATTATCTTAATGAAACACAGAAACAAGCTTTTTTGTTTTAAGCAAACTCATTTTCTCTTTCCATACGCACACACACACAGACACATGAACACAGTGTTATTTCCCATCTCCAAGTCCTGAGTCATGCTGTTGTTTAGCATCTTCTGGCTGCTGGCCCAGACTGTGGTCTCTGGCTCCCTGTGGATATTTGACAAGAAGCCAACAACGAGTGTCTCCCCCCTTTTTTCCCCTACCCCCCTATCCTTTATCCTCCTTTCTCTCCGTCCCTTCATCCCTCCATCCGCTCATTTCTGTCAAGCCGGTCCTCGGATCCGAACAAGGGCAGATGCACAGGGACACTTCTTGCCTGCCCGATACAGCTATTGAAAACCCATCAGTTCCCAACATGCAGTGCCCCACATTTGGGACTTGCAGTGCAGGGCATTTTAATTCATATCACACACTACTCAGCCCCAGTGGAGTTTTGACCATTCTAGTTTTTGAGCTAGGTTATTTCCCTTATTTTAGTTTTTCTGTCAGTGGCAAGTCTGCAGGTTGGACTCAAGTTGCACTTAAGTAGCATCAAAAGACTTGAGATTTGGGACTCATGAACAATCATTTATCAACATCATTATAACATAAATTTTCGCATTATTGATACACCGGTGCCAGCTGCACTTTCTCATCCTCTCTTGCCTCCCCCTGCCAGCTGATACACACACCCGCCCCGTCTCCTCTCACTCACTCACAGTGCTGTCTCGTCACTCGTCTCATTCGCTCCATTTATAATCATTTACGGGCCGTTGTTGTCATGTTATGGCCTTCAGTGTTTCCCCATTAATGACCTAGACAGTCTAGATAAGCCCGCCACAGTTTCATAAAGAACCAAAATGTTTTTACACTTCAATCTCTGCGGGTCAGAGGGGCTGCAGGTCAGCTTGGAAAAACTAGGGGTGGCTCGCGGCTCCGACTGTGAGCTTTACAGCACCCTGTCTCATTTGTGGGTGAGACTTTTGACAGGTGAGACTGTCATCTCCATTCATATCCATACAAACAATGTTATTTATGATTAAATTGTTTACTAGGGCACAAAATTGTTTAGATCTAGCTTCGTAATTTGGCTCTCAAAGTGCACCAGATTGATGCGTTTAACTTGGCCTTGTTATAGTTATCTTTTAATAAAAATCTAAAAAAGTTATGCCCTAAACGTTGCTTCAATTTATCGCAAAGGGTTTTTAGTATCAATATTTTTCAAGGTATTGTATCGAAGTTAGAAAATCCAGTATCATGACAACACTAATGCTGATACTGAATGCTAATAGATGAAGGAGTGATCATAATACAGTACATGCTTTGGATTCCTTAGATATAGCTATACAGTGTTCTAAGCAGACCGGATGGAATGCAGCAGACGATAGAAGGCTCATTACAACCATACGAGTCTTGAGACTTGACTTGGACTTACAAGAATTGACTTTGACAAATACATTCTCAACAAATGCTTTCTTCTTTTCCTAGTTCTTCTTTGCCTCAGTTTGTCCCTTGGAACGCATTTTGAGTCAGTTTTTTTGTGTACATCCTACTCTCTCTACCTCTTTGATAACTCTAATACCCTTTTTCCACTGTGCGTTTATGCTGTTTTATTAAATATGAGAAAACCTGCTAAAAATATGTGATAGACTCCTTTTATAGATAGATAGATAGTAACTTTATTAATCCCGAGGGAAATTCAAGTGTTTCTCCTTTTATGTTTTTGTCTAACCAGAAGCAGGGTTAGTAAACAGTGAAAATGTTCCGATGGTTACTACTTTTCATCTATTACTTATTCAGTCTATCTTTTGAACTCCCAAACTAGAGTTGGTGATTGTTGCAACAGTGGAAAGTCAAAGACGTTTTTGATGAGTTTTATTTTGTTCCCGTCGAGTTTGAATGAAGTGTGTTTTACAGCAATCGGCAAGGTAAAATTCCTGCTCTCTGACTGGAGTCAGTGGCTTTTAGGAGAGCATATTAATTGTATGTTTTGTACGTTAATAAATTATTCTAATTATCCAAATCCCTGTTGATTTTATTCATAATACATTCACTTCAACACGGCCCACATAACATTGCACCGGAAAAGGGGCAAAAATCAGCGTGTCTACCCGGGTGTCATGTTTCCATCACTGCCGATCGGAGCTGGAACCGATAAATACCTGTGACTACTGCAGAGTTATTTCTCCTGGGAATGAATGCCAACAATAAACAGATATTTGTGGTTGTTAGTGGGGTTTTTGTTCAGTGGGAAAATTGAACCCACACTCTAGTTGTTCACAGTTCAGTGTGCATGTGTGTGCCACCTGATTAGACACAGTCTTGAAGTTGGATATGTGAAATGAAAGAGTAGTGATATGGCTCTCTCCCTCAGAGCACAAATTATACTGCAGTCTCCACCAAACGTAAGCAACTGATAAAAGCAATTTCAGGATGAGCCACAAGAAATGGCAGATTTCATCATTTGAATAGCTGGCCCAGTTGTTTTTAATGGATCTGTAGCTCCACTGTGGAGATAAGGTTGGAGAGCCAGTTGGTTCATTTCTCTAAATTACGATATGGATGAAGAGTGCAGAGAAGAAGTTTGTTAAAGTATTTCTCTGCAAACCAGAGCTAACTCCTCTCCCCCTTCCTTCTTTCCCCTCTCCAGATACAAGCTGATTCGCCGACGAGTCATCTGGCTAATAGGACAGTGGATCTCTGTCAAGTTCAAATCCGACCTTCGACCTTTACTCTACGAGGTCATCCTGAGCCTCATGCAGGATCCCGACTTGGTGGTAAGGCAGCTACAAACACAAAGCCAGTGTTTTATTGGTAAACTGCTTATTATCACCGGAGTGGCAGCTTCCCTAGAAAACATTGAATTCGTAATGAATGAACCGTTGGTGAAAGTGCACAGTCAGCGGCACAAACACAGCTCTCAGCTTAACAGCATGGAACCGCAGCTATTATGCTGCCAACTTTCCACAAAACAAAAGCCAAACATAGTTAGTCAGGGATTGCAGGAAGGTTTTGTCATCCGATTTCTCAACATACTATTTTCTTTTTACATTTTTTTTTTTTGCAGAGGTAATTTCTTGGAATTGCTTTGATTAAAAAGCTAAACCTTTCATTTACTCATTAACATTTTTATTCAGCCATGGCATTGATAAACTGCTGTGTGATCCCATTTGTGGAAAAAGTGGCTGTTATTATGCCACAGTCATCCTCAATTCCAATTACATTTCGCCATCCTTTTCGGGTTTTCGTGCCTCATGAGCCATGCACTTGATTGATGTGTTTTCCTTCAACAGCATTTATATGAAGGAATGTGGAAAAATCCTATGCATTATTTACAATGCAATTCAACGCGATCCCGCCATTAGACCGAACCGTTATGAGAAACTGGGTTCAATCTCTCTGCGTCTAATTACCTCTCTTACTTCATAATCCATCTTTGCGTGGAGGAGCTTTAAGATGGGTGTTTATTTGCATTCCTTTTTCGTTGCAATACACATAGAAGGTGATTATAATGCAATTAAGATTATAATGTAATCGAGATATTAATGCACGTAAGGCAGAGCCCACTCAAACACCATGCTCGGATCATATTTACGTGATGGATGGAAAAGCGTAAACTCAGTAACGTTTGTGCAGCTCTCGGAAGTTAATTGTATGTCCCCAGTTATGACATGTATGATGCATCATCCAGTTTGGGTACTTAGTTTAAATTAAGGCTATAGAAGCACACATGATGACACTAACGATGTTTAATAGTATAGATAGGTCTATAGCACCCTCGTTTTGTTTTCACAGCCAGTTACACAGCATTGGTGCTTAATGCCACCTGTTGCTATGGATTTCCAATTAACTGAAGCAGGTCACATCACTTTATGGTAAAATGATTAGCAGGAAGCTACGGTGGAATTAAACTTGCGTATGTAGCATTATATACATTTAACCAGTTATTTCCCTTTGCATTGGACATTCAATGGCTCATCATGAAGTCCTTCTTTATCAAACTTCCATGTTCCCCAGGATATGATTTTATTTTGTATTTCTAATTATTGGATGCATTTAAATATGGGCAATTATATTCATCATTAGGTTTTCCATTTCACCTTTTTACCCCCCAGTGAAGCCACATAGAGATTATTAAAAGAAATCAATTATTTCGTTGGTTTTACATATCTGCCACCAACCAACCAAAGTTGTACTTTCGATACGTAAAATGACATTCAGTTTTTATAATCTAGTGCCATACATCGGAATGTGATATCCGTTTTATGAGGGGAATAATGGCTCTCAGAGTTTCAACTTGCAACTTTTTATGTGTCCCTGAAGGGCAACTGGTTTTTGCTGCAAGCTATAGCTAAGAACATAAAATACAAAAAGCCTACATAGGGTACCTACATATGGGAGATAAGTTGATTTAGTTTCGCCGTCCAGTCTAGATGAGACACTACCATAAGACACCACTATACCACTACAACTCAGTGGAAGTACTGTAACAAAGGATTATTACTTAAGTTTACTTAACTTTTATTGGGGGTGTCTGTACTTGAGTTTTTATACATCTCTTAACTTTCACTTTTTATTCCACTACATTAACACTTTGTTACATTACACCACTGCTACAACTACATAGTACTACTACTCTAAGAGTTTCAATGGTGTTTCTTCACACAAGCTCACTGTTAGATCACTGAGCAGCCCACCAATCATGTTGTGGTTCCTGATCAATATGTTCCAGACCAATTAGAACCTCTTGGGCAGAATGAAGTATTGATCATAAACTTTTAATGGGCTAATGGCACAAATTGCCCTCTATCAATCAGTCCAACTGGTTATCTATATCTGTATTGCTGTTCGGTGGTCCTTGTTGTTCAGATGGAAAGTGAATCACTAAAGATATCAATTATATTTATCTCTGACATTTCAGTTTCTGTACTTTTTATTGAAAGGAGCAATCAACCAGAGAGATTGTTGGGTAAGCAGAGTTGTAGTTTTATCAAAATGGTCATTTAACTGTATGTGAGCTAAATGATTTTTAATTTAATGTCAAAAAGTTGTTTTAACTAAATCTGGTGCATTTGATTTCCTAAAGACACTTCTCAAATGAGAGCTGTTTTTAATTAAGGATGTGCTTTTTGTCTGAAGAGAGAACGCCTCACCTTTTCTGTGCCTGCTTACTGTTTTTAATTATTTTTAAATTTAGCTGATGTCTCCAGGGAGACCATTTCAGAGTTTGGCACCTTAATAACAAAGGCACGGTCACCTGGCGTCCTTGATTTAGATTTAGCTATCTTAAAAAACAAATAGGCTTGTAGGGAGTTTTGAGCTAGGTAATATAACTGTCGAACAAGCCTGTGCTTTAAATGTGATTGTGAAATCTTCTAATTAACCCTAAAGAAGCTAAAATAAGTGCATCATGCTCTTTCTCCCTGAGGAGTCTGCAGCATTCCGTGTTAATTGAAGTCTAGTTAGGGTATGTTTTGCAAGGCATGAATTACAGGTGCAATCTAGATGTTATATAATTAAAATAAAAAAAAAAAAAAAAAAAGTTTCTACATTTTTGTTTTATAGAAATGGTTTAATTGTAGTTTTTTTCTTTATTAACAACCGATTTTTCATGCTTATTTCATTTCAGTTTGTCATCAAAAATACTAATAGGCCTAGATCTGTATTTATTTTTGCATTTGAGAAATGTGGGTATCCACAATGAATACATGTTTTCGTGTTAACGTCACACCCCGTGGAAGCTTTGTATGTGAGTCAGTACATTGGCATCTATCAATGACATTCATGAGCTGAATCTGAATCTGATCACAGATGCCAGTTGCTCGCAGCCTTCTATTGTGCCAGTTTTTCTATCCTCATTTCCTCCATTACATTCTCCTTTTCTCTCTTAACAGCTGCATTCTTCTCTTTTTTTTGAGGCTAAAAATAATCTCGGTGGCAAGTTTAACTCCTTCTATTTTCAGGCCATTTGCATTCCCTGTGGGAGGTAATAATACTTTCTAGAATTTGCGGTTAAGCTTTGACGACATCAAGCTGTGACGTTTCAGTCAACAGTTTGTCTCATTTCCGCTCACTTTTCCTTAACTGCAGGAAGGCTTTGAGGCACTCTAAATATAGATGTTATGCCTCATGATTATAATCCCACTCAGTCATGTTTTAGTTACTGTACAGTCGATGCACTATCCTGACTGACATCGGTTTTGAACCACACACTATTAGTTGGAGTGAATTCTAATGGGCTTTTCTTAAGATCAGAATTTGTCTTAGATAACCAAGTAAGTTAAGTATGTAAGTATGTAATAATAATGTATAAATCCCCAAATAGCACACAAATTAAAGAAGAATTCCACAACATTACTCATATTCAACATTAATTATTATTAGTTATTCTCAGACGGATATCGCTGTACACAGTAGTGCAGCAGCGACACTGTCCCGGGCACTGAAACAGGGAACATGGAGACAGACAGACAGACAGACAGAAGAACATGTCAGCCTGCTTCACCATGCTACTCCGCGAAGCTTCAAATACTGTATAATATTTCTCACCGAAGCTTCGAAGCCCAAAAAATGGTATTTGGGACAGCCCTAGTTAGCTGGCGGTTAGCAGCTAACGTGCTAACATTGCAAACAGCAGCAACAGTGCTGACAGAGCTAACAGTGTTAACCTGAGGGGGAACCGGAGGGTGGGTGCTACGCTTCCGTAACGACTCTGGGGGCCGGGACGGCATTATGAGCTGTAACCGCCGTATAAGCGCAGTGGGGAGCTAGCCAGTGCGCACACACACACACACACTAGGACTCACATGCACTAACATGCACGCATAGCCGGACTGGCAACGTAAACAAAGCACAGCGAACACACACACAGAGGGAGAGTGACTTCACTCTCTGCTCAGGTAGACATTCCTCCTATGTCTTTACATAGCAAATAGTTAACAGCAGTTTCAAAAACTATAATATGTATTATATATGTATATGTAATACAAGCATATGTACTTGTATTTATATAGCAATTAGTAGACAACCCGCTCTTCCTCCTGAGCCACAGCCGCCCTATGATGAATAATGAGGCAGCAAATGTTTTGACTGAATTAATGTCAGACATTTCGTGTGTTTATTAGCCCCTTCTGAGTATTTCATCAAGCAATCTATTATCTTCTAGGCCCTGCAGTAGAATTGAAATGCAGTTTCTCTCATTAGTGTTTGAATTGCCAACAAGGCCGGTACTGATGGCAAGTGATGGGCCTCGTTCATCAACATACTCCTTTTGTTGCCTGTTAATGTATGCAGCATTACTAAAACATTATTCTGTATTTTATGATCTTCCAAACAGGGGGGGGGAATTTATACATCTCTAAATCCAACTAGTGTATGTGTCAATTCAACTTTAAGCAATTTAATTTCCTGAATGCACATTTCACAGTGTTGTTTTTTATCTTCATATGTAGAGACATAGGATGAGTGTTTGAAATGATTGTGAATGGAGGATAATTAAGCCAGTTTGTCAGTTTAAATCTCTTAGAATTGAAGAAGGCTTTCATGTCTCTCTGAATATATTGGCAATTTCCTGCCATGCTGTTCTTCTTTCAGAGAAGATGAAACTTTGTCTCTGCCATGTTGAGATGACGGTAACAACCACCAAAACCTGTGTTGTTACACAGATTTAAACATCATTCAGTATGCATTATGCAAATAATTTAATTCATGTAAATGACTCAATTTCATGTGGTATTCCATGGGAACATAGTTGTATTTTTACTTCTGGTGTCCAGATCTTAAAACCAAGTCACTACAAGGGAAATCAATGCTTTTGTTGTAAGTGTTAAATATTGATGACATGTTTTCGTTTGACAAAATCATGTTAAATTATGGTTATTGCAGTGTTGCAGCTTGTTTTAGACTGATAGTATCAAAGCAGTGTTAGAGCCTGCTTGCTTTCCAGTGCTTCACAATGATTAGTCCTAAAAAGTATAAATGCCATCATGCTTTTTAAAGCTGAGATCGGTGACTTTGCCGTGGTCATCCTTTGCAGCAGCGACAGGTTGCGTGGTAAAGATGTTTTTGTGGGAGGCTTTTTGAAAATGTGCTCCTTATTTAAATCAGTATCTTAAAATTTGGTAAAATGCACCAGCTAAGTGAAGCGTGTGTGCTGTACTACTGAGCTTGTGCTTCGTTTTGATGCGTAAAAATAGAAGCACGGTGCAAAAATAAGTAACTTCCAGAAAGTTGACTTACCTTTGAAGTGAATTTATTGGCATTAAAAGTATGAAAAGTGCTTGTGTGTTTTTAACAGACTAAACCACAAATATACATATATTAATGATTTATAAACTAAAAAAATAAAATATTTAACAAACACATTTTCTTCCTGCAAATGTATGCTGTCTTCCAAAATAACATAATTATTATCTAGGATTTACCATATTTAATAGATGTGAAAATATGCACATAGAAAAAAATAAGGTTTGATAATGTGTGATTTATTTTTTCAAACAGTATTATTTACAGCAGAATGGGTTATGCTGTTCAACTCATTGGGGTAGAATATAAATAAAAAATACCTTTTTTTTTAATGCCTTCGTTAGGAAATTAAGAAAAAGTCAAATACACCTGAAGTTGTTTGGACTAAAAATTACATTACAAAGCTCGCAAAGACCTTTCATAGTTTGGATAGTGTTGATAACGTTTGTCTGCAACACCGAACACACACACACAAAACTCAACCTCACTTATCCACCCATAGATGACATTTTGTACTTCAAATGTGTTGTGCTGTAATTGAGTTCTCAGTCCCACACCTTACTCTTCACTCCTTCTTTAATGTCTCCTCCACCTGATCACTTTCTCCCTGGTGGACGTTTCCCCCTCCATCTCTCCGACACAGCTAGATTACCCTGCTAGACTCTATTAGGGTGGAGGGGCCGCTTCCTGTTTATAACAATCGACAGCCTGTATTTAGCGAACTTGCTGCAGGTGCACACTCCTGGAAGTGTTCAGTTATTAAAAGCTTTTTGCTATAGTAAGAACTCATTGTTGTAGTCTCTCTGAGGCTGCCATTAAAGGAAAAATGCAATTATGTTTTTTTTTTTAATGTTTGGTTGAATTGCTGCACGTGCAGCTGCGGCAATCTTCTACTGTTCATGTTTATGTATTTCTATATTTCTTTTGCTCTCTCTCAGTCTATTTTTCTCCACTTAGCTAATCAAAGCTGCAGAGAGAGAAGACGTAATGAGTTTGTAGTGAACTAACAATCCAGATGTGCTGATAGAGGCTTCATTTCTAAAATGCTTTTCAAAATGAACTGTATTTTCATCTTTTTTTTTTTTTTTCTCGTAGGTGCGGATTGAGACTGCTACAACCCTGAAGCTCAATATCCTTCCCGTACTTATATTATTTTTCATTTTTGCAACAAATAAATTGATCATGCTATTCTTATTATGTTTGCTATTTAAGCCTCACAGCGTCTGATGGCGTACCGCCAGCTTTATTAATGGTTTAGTGTGTGCTGAATGATGAACTGCAGTTTGATTTCATCCTTAACTCCCGACCACCTGTTGATGACTTTGAGTTCCGGACAGAGCAATTCCTCCCGGTGAGTTCATCTATCACTAACGTGGACATTATTACTATATATGCTTTTAATTCAGTGATGAGTAGAATCAAAATCTCACAATAATCAATGACTAAAATTTTACATTTTCATCTCTCCATTCTCCCCCCATCTTTCTGACTCTTAAATTCTCCCTTCTTTCTTTAGTACCTGGAGTCTATCTTCGGGCTGCTCTTCCAGTTGTTGCAGCAGGTGACGGAGTGCGACACCAAAATGCAGGTGCTCCACGTCATCTCCTGTGTCATCGAGAGAGTGAACACCCAGGTGAGATTTGAGATATCAAACATAGAAAACGTTTCCTATAATTTCGATTTTGATTTACCATCATCAATTGCAGTATGTAAATTGAAGTTGAGTCAAACTCTAAATCAGTACTCGGACCTGGGCCTACAGTACAACCGAAAATTATTGAGAATTATTACATTTTGACGGAGCGTTTCTATTTTAACCGGTGGACCCTCCACGCGAACGTGGAAACAAAGTTGAAGTGGGTAGGGAGAGGGAGTAGAGGGTGGTTTGGAATTGGGCCAGATACACACACACACACACACACACACACACACACACACACACACACACACACACACACACACACACACAGACACACCGGGAGAGACGAAGGAGAATAGTCTGAGAAATAAGAGAGTCAGAGAAAAGTAATTTCTCTCTAAAAAGAGAAAAGTAGACAGCGAAAACAGCTTTTTTATCCAGAATGGACAGGCTCTTACATGTTCATTCATCCCACAAGCAGTGCAAAACCAGTACGTCTCATATGTTCTGAGACCTGCGATTGTTAAAAGTGGCAATGGGGGAAGTGCCACTACGAGACAAAGCACAAAACTTTTGGAGCAA
>CAKAOI010034265.1:0-32713 GCA_916701655.1 Sebastiscus albofasciatus | reverse complement strand
TGTGTGTGAGTGTGTGTGTGTATGCGTGTGTGTGTGTGTGTACGCACATCACAAACAGTGAAGGTACATTCGGTTTAAATCGTGTTCTGAGAATCCGCTGGCCCACATCAGATACATGTGCCGCATGTATTAGACACACACACACACACACACACCCTGTCATAAACAAAGGGTCCTGTGGGAGGAAGTGTGAGGGAGGGAAAGCACCTCATCAAGACAACAACAACAGCAGAGGTGCAGGGAGCGACAGCTGCTCACTGAGAGAGACATGAGGGATCACCTCTGTACCGTAACAACAAACACAAGCATGGCTGCCTCCACTCTCACATACACACACATAGGACACACCAATGGACACACCTCGTGGTTCAAAAGAGGGCAAACCTGAAGTTGGTAAAAAGGAAAAAACCTATGAGTTATGAATATTTGCACTTTCTCCCATTCACCTCAAGTACATAGTTTGTGTATTCGTTCAATTTCCAACAAGCTCCAGAGTTGTTCAACTTTGTTCAGCCGACAGAAACACTCACACGCACTGTGTTTGGAAATAGAGAAGTTATTATTGTAGCATGAGGACTGTTTAGTACAATATTCCTCTACCGGATGACAAACTGCACCATCTGTCTCAAAAACACTGTCTTCCACAAAATTATGTTCCCATACAACTAAACTGTTATGTTCCCATGCAACTAAACTGCATTCTCAATTATGTTTTGAGGGAAGCATATTTTCTCCCGGATTACGATCGCAGTTTTAAACACGTGGTTAACGTTGTAAATTGAAACAAAAGAAAAAACGCACCAACATGACTTACTTAGGTTTAGGCAACAAAACTACTGGGTTAGGTTTAGGCAAAAAAAATATCATGCTTTGGCTAAAAATTACTACGTTTCACACGGGACACAGACAGCTGTCTCCTGCGGGAAAGTCTTCTGGTGTTTGTTTGACCCATCCACCACATCTTCCACCCATCCATAGTGGACTTTCTCACTTGTTATACTGGTTATTGTACCACGTAACTTGACAGGGCTGGTCTTGCAGACCGTTTACAGTTTGTAATTGCTATGCTAAATATTTTTCATTACCCAAATCCCAACTGTGACATCACATCCTTTTTTGGGGGCCGAATGAGGGCCAATTTAGTTGAACAGACGACTAATATTAGCGTACCTTTTGTCAGCAAAATCTAAAAATATTTATTTTGGCTAGAAGTACTGTTTGCCTGGTTAACGTGTAGTATTTATGAGCCACGATTAAATCACTATTTGATGTTCTTTCAGTTGTTTGGCAGCAGAGACAGAAAAAAAGGAGAGCAAGAGAACAACAAAATTGTAAGTTTTAACAGCTGAGACTGTATCTGGATTAACCCACTGCTGACCAGATGATGGCTGACAGAGGATTTACTGTAGCTATTGCGCCAAAAACACACCAAGTAGCGGCGAAGTGGGGCCACAATAATTACATTCTCACAGTCACAGGACACCGTTTACTGGCTGCAGGCTGCATTTCGCCGCTGCTCTGGTGTGTTTTTGTCGTTAGTCTACTGATAGGTGAGATCTTTATGACGCCCTTCATTTCAACACATAAAGGTTGTGTCTTGAAGGTTAACCATGAGTTGGGAAAATCTCGCTATATGGTTATGGTTAGGCATTGATGTTGAATAGTTGAGGTTAGGATAGGTTGTCCGGCGGTGAGTCTCACAAGAGTTTTTGCAAGTTTTTGCCAGATTTCGCAATTTTCGTGGTTACCTTCCTGACACAACCACACATACACTGCATTTTCAAAAGTAGCCAGCTAGTATGAAATCTATGAGGGCTACAGTGTAAACGCCTATGGCTTGTTTAAAGCTTCTTCCCTATGTATTATGTCAATTATGTCAACATGTGTGTGTATGCTGAAAGTCAATCAGCACTAAATAATTACAGGGTGCTCTCTATTGACAAAGGCTGTGCTGCTAAAACATTGTATTTGCTGAAACTAATGTTTTCTTGGTACTTCTTTACTTTCTTGTTAGTATCACTGACACAAACACCTGAGGCCTTCACACACCCAAATTATCCCCGGCTGCAACATCTCCATCGCTCTATCTATATCTCCCCTCTGTGTCATTCTGCTTTCACTCTACAGACAATGCATATGGCTAAGCATGTTGCTGCTTTGACCTTTATCACTTTAACTTCACAGTAAAAGAGGCCCCCATTCTTTTGTGGGTGTGATAGGAGCAAAAAGCCCAGCCCAACTCCACCCATCCTGAGTACAACCACACACACACACACACACACACATATACAGTATCTGACCACAGTAGGTGTCTCTCTTGACCCCAATTGACTCCAATCAAACCTATCCCTAGCACATAGCCATGGTCACGCCAAGAGGCCCGGTGCTGGTCCAGCCCCGCTATTACGTCATGCTAATTTATGCTAACACTCATTTCACACTGAGGGTATAGTTTTTGTTGTTAAACTGGGAATCCCTGACTTGCTGTACGACTGCATGAAGAATATGAATCTTACATTTAGTCATTTAGTCATCCATCAATGTGCCGTATTGATCAGTGAGAGTTTTCCCGTCAGGGGGAACTCCCGGCTGCAGAGTCACTCTCACACACTCACACATAATGCAAACAGACACACACCTGCCTCCAGGGGAAACCACCCCACTGGGCACAGCCTTAGATAAATTGATTATTCATCAGAATACATAAAATGGCAGTAATAAATACGGACAGGAAACCCCCACCGCTGCATGTAACAGTAGCAGCACGTAGAGGTATTTGGCCTGACTCAGTTGTCGTAAGTGTTTTTGTTGGCGCGTTTCTTCGTCTGGTGAGTTGTAAAGTGCAGGTGCACAGCCCTCTGGACAGATTGTTGCAGGGCGAGGAGCTTTTCCTATGCAAACACACACACACACACACACACACACATGCACAGGTGCATCCATGTAGATAACCTGGTGTCGTGCAATTTTATCACCCATAGATGATGTTACAACTTCTTTGAAGGGGCATCTCTCACCTGCAGTATAAAGATAACCACTCACACCCACGCTGCGTCTGACTCTTGAAATGTTATTTTCATTTTTGCCGATTTACAACGTACGATAGTGAGACTGTTCACAGCGTCAGCAGCTCCCGTCCTGCTCTTTGTTGGATTTGGGGAAGTTTATACTCCGGCAATGTTAACCGAGATAGTGTTGAATAGTGATAGTGAAAACATAGGTTTGAAAATGTGAAAAAACCATGTAAGCTAAAGAGCCAACAGATGGTTATATTAGAACGAAACAAACAGTCTGATCTTACATTTTACAATACCAGCCTAACACAAGAACAATGCTGTTTCTGTCAGTATCATCTGGCAGGTTTTCACCCGTCCGTGCACATCCAAATTCTTCTGGCAACGTGCTCACGGATGGGTGGCAAAAATGGAGAACTTCGATGAGCTTTTAGAACGAGGAGAAACCTGCACGGAGTATAAACGATCCAAACGTTTCCTTGTTTCATGATTCCACGTCAGCTCATGTCCGTGTGGCCGTCTTTGCAGAAAGCATAATCATCATAATCATATAGTCTATACAGCCATCACGTGCATATGTAAGACCCATTTTTAAGGGTTCTCGTTTAAACACGAGTCAGCTGGAAACATTTAAAAAGCCGACTGGACTCATGGAGCTCACGTTGGCTCGATTAGTTGGCTAACTACCGCTGATAAACTTGGCCAGACCTTTCGCCAAGCTTCTCCCTAAAACAGCCACTGTCCAATCCTACGTTAGCAACCGTAACTAGGTGCAGGAGGTTCAAGATTTCAGCCGTGTGTACGGAGCCTGCAGTGTCGTACTTTTCCACTATTCCGAAGTCAAAAAACACAAGAGGAGCGATATCGGATATGGTGTGTGGAAGACCTCACTCACAGCTGAATCCATCGAAGATCAACAAAAACTCCTTTGTTGGCTCCATGGTAAGAGATTTGTGAGATTCGGTGTATGGATCAATCCCACATTTTCTAGCAATATCCTGACATGCTTTACAAATGGAAAAGCAGAATCATTTAGTTTTATATTAGATAATGAAAGCTATAGGGAGTCATAACTAAACATTAACTTAGCTTAAAAAACAATAGATTGACTCACCGAACATTGTTGTATAGGTTTGTCCTTCATGTGAGCTGTAAAGACGTGGGGTGTCAGACGCTTGCATTGGGACCGCTGTTCCTTTGATTTTAATGGCCTCTTCATTACTCAATACTCCGCCGACAAATTAGCCGATACTGTGAATGTAGCTCTCAAATGCATAATTGTAATCCTTTCTGTCTACTTCTCTCTGATATTTCAGAACGATTAATCCAGAAATCTGCAATTATTTCCTTTGGAATATCTCTCAGTGACATCGTTGAAACCGCCAAATAATGCCAAGTGCAAAAGCTTGAGAGGCCTAGCGACAGTAACCAAGGAGGGGGGGCTTAGCGAAGGGTGAATTCAACCAGAGAAAATCATAGGTTGCCGGTTAGAAATGAGAAGCCTGTTTTTGTTTACCTCTGTCTGAAATCAAGGACCCATTCCTTCAAACATTAATACTAATTTCAAGTGGTACACCAGCCACTGTTGTGCCGTATGAGAACAGGATGGTGCTCTGTGGGCGTTGAATTTGCGCAGCATCAAAAATTTGCTTCTCTTTCTGTCTTAAAATGGCTTTTTGAGCTCAACTTGGTATTTATTGCAACCCTAAATTCAATTTCTACTGGATTATTTGAACGGATTTGGATCTCAATAACCCTGTTTATTGCCAGAAGAAAGGGCACAGTCACCTAAAACCATTTAATGATTCATTTATAATATTTCAAATGTTTAAATGGACAATATTTATGCCAAGCTTCTCTTAAGAGGCTACTGAATGCCCTCTCTTAGGGGGGGTAAAGAGAAAACCGGCTGTTCCTGAATCAGCCAGAGGCAGACGTTTTCTGGGAGGGCATGGTGAGGATTGCAAAACAGGAAACACAGGGCCTTGATAAGTCATGCACACACACATATACACACACACACACACATACAGGGCAATTGCACATACAAAAAAGTGTGTGGGCATGTTGCGCAGGGCACTTGGAAATGGGTTCGAGCGAAAAAGAGAGTGTGAGCATGTGTCACAGCAACAGGGGCCCCTTCTGATGCTCTTCTCTGTAAGTACAGGATGTGTGTGTGTGCAAGTTGTGAAGTTGAAGAGATGGGTGTAGGGCTTACAGTACGTGCCAAGATGATCACAAGGTGTGATTGATGGCACTGTTAGCGAGTTGGCCGTCAGTCGCTCTGCAGGACTAACAGGTACCAAAAGGAGGGAGGCCTGGGTGACAAAAAAAAGAAACATAAAGGCAAAACATGATAAACGAAAGGAACAGTAACATGAGTTAAGTGCTCATAAAGATGGATGAGTACCTCCTTCTCTTCATCTCTCTCTGTATCTGTTTCCCTGTAATACACACAAACACATTCGACACGGTGTTGTCTTTCCTGTGAATCCTGGACAAGTTTGAACACGCACGCCGCCCCGCAATGACTTTAAACACACATACGGCGCACACATGTCGAACCAGCACTTAGCGTGGTGTAACACTTGTGACACAGAAATATGATAGGTGTAGTGTCACGAGGGACTTCTTGTTGAATGGTACAGTTATGTGGCTATACCACTCTGTTAGTGTTAAAATATCTGTCTTTAACATACTTTAAAAGTCACTGCTTCTTACCTCGATCATCCTCAAACTGCATGAAACACCTGCACCTTTTTCTTTGCCCTTTACAGTCACGTTTTCTTCTTTTGCTGCTATTCAGAAATGGACGTAGTCTTCGTGACGTCACCCATAGGTTTCTGAAGAGCCGTTGTGTCGTCATCTTGGCAGTGACAACGCAGCCTATGTCTTGGCTAATCCAAAAATGGGCAGAGAGGTGGATAATTGGTGGAGCTGAGGCCCAGGTGGCAATATTACAAATCCTACTATAGGATGACCTGCCCAATATGCTTCTGATTGGCTTACCATATTCTTAGCCTAACCCTAAGCACTTCAGGTTTCCTCGTCTGGAAGTCAGTGGGTTTTTAGTTAGGTGCTTGAAATAAGGTCTGTGGTTAACACAAGCTGAAGAGATTTTAACGTTTTGTTCTGTGACAAAAATACATTATTAAATAACTCTAGAATTTTGAAGCTTTTACGTGTCTCTAAAAAGGTGGTTGCTAACAAGTGGCTAAATGAGACTACAATACGTCATCATGCAGACTTGTCCGCCTTTACAGCCTTGTTGTGTATGGGGATTGACTCGCTTTTAGAGCCAGCCTCAAGTGGCCATTCAAAAAACTGCAGTTTATGGCTTTTTCTGTGAAGGCTTCATTTTTAACTATTCATCTAGGAATCCCGATGTTTTCTGATCTTCTCTTTGCTGTGCTTCACAGGAGCTTAGAGCTTAAAAAATGGCTCTATTTAGAGGTGTCCTGATGGTTTAAAAAAGCTCTCAACACTCTTTGCCTCTGTAGATAGAGGAGTCAGTAAGTCAACACTTTGCTGCAGTCAAAAGTTCTTTTCAGACATGGTAAACTGGCTTCATCTATCTGTTAAAGCATTTGACTTTATACATATGTGTCTATCATATAAATGTTTGTCATGGCTTTATTCAGACATAACACTACCATTGCAGCCACAACCTGGTATATAAAAGGGGAATTGTGGCATTGCTGGATAACAGTGGGGAGTTCAAAAGTAATGATATCAAAGAGGAAGAGTGTTTTTCTGTTCTCTCAAAAGTCAATTTTCCATCCAAATTATTGCAAATTTCAACCAAATTTCCATATTGGCAAAAAAAGGTGTGAATTACTGTAATGCGTGTCTTTATCCATCACTGTTGTGCAAATATTAGGAGTTGGGCACATTGAGATAAACAGCTGGTGGTGCTAATTCTCTTAACCACTGCAGAAGAAGAGGACGCAACAAGATTATGTAATCAAAAGAGCGCCAGTCGAACCTCAAACAAACAAAAACGATGTGGAGAACCTGATGGAAACATGGCTCTTAGGTTTGTTTCATGCATTAATTTGAGGAAGGTTTCAGTCTCCTCAGCGCTCCACAGATCTGATGTTTTCGCCTGCCGCTATGTTTCGTCTCTTCAGTGGAGCAGAAGCGACATTTCACAATTTCCCGTAAAAACAGGTGGATGAATTGTTTTATGGCAGAAGCCTTGATTAATAATGATCATCATGAGCATGAGAGGTGCTCGACACAACACAAACTTTTCTCATCAGTTACACCATTTATAAGAGAATTTGGCCGCCATCCATGCAAATGTTTCATTGCTATATATGCAGATGAGTGCATGGTTTACATTTTATACAGTTATAAAGCAAGCCATCCCTGCTGGATGAGTGTTACTGTGAAGCAGCATTTGTATTAACAAGTTTTGTAATATGATGATAGTACAGCAGTTTGACCAGAGTAGAATCTAACGGAGACATGTTACGTTTATTGGCTGTGGTGGGTCAGAGGTCAAAATTGGACATTGAACAAATAGACTCCTACAGTGTGTTCTAATCCAAGTACTTCAAGAAGTACACTTCAATGTAGTGCACTTTGTGCACTCTGCACTCACTTGAGTAGTGCGTAAATTTCAACGGGGTAGGGTCGTCTCAAATCGAATACTCTGCGGCGCACTGACAGGAAATGAGGATCGCAACATTTGACCGTGGCTCGCTACCCGCAAAAAAAATGAAAGCAGAGTGGAAATTACGTTTCCAACGTCGTAGCCTACGCCTACGATGTGTCCTCCTGTTGGCTGAAAATGCACCTGTATGTTTACGTATTGTATTGTTTTATTTTGTTATCTACGTCTGTTATAGTAGTCGTGGCTCCGCCCCTTCTGCTACGTAGCCAAGATGGAGGCAAATGAGTGTGTCAAAATAGTGAGTGTAAGTACAGAAGTACGCGGATTGGAACACACCACTAGTTTTCATACCGAGAACAGACCGCATTTACTAAATGCAGTTATTCAAATTAAATTGGTTTCTTCATCCCTAAGTAAAACATACAAACCGCTACAGTACAAATCTTTTTTGTTTGTTTTTCCAGTAACTCAAAAGGTAAAGTTAAGAAGCTCCCTGCAGGAGCTGGACCCTGAGGCAACATCTATCTGGCCCCTGTCGCTAAACAGAAACACTATGCAAACGTCTGGGTTGTCCTTATGGGGAGTTTACTGTACATGCTGTGGTGGTGGTGTATGTGTGTGTGTGGGGGGGGGGATTCTCTGGAACAGGATGTAGCTGTGCAAACGCCTAAAAGCTTCTTTTGCTTCTGTTTGCACAAGAGATGAAGCAGCAAAAAAACCCAAAAAAAACAGATCCTTTACTCTAAGCCTCAGGTCCGCAATGTACCCACGCTGGGGACTTTACCACAACCCGTCAGTCCGAGGGAGGAGAAGGTACCATCTGATAAAAATCTCAGTTTGAGATTTACTTCATATCACATTGTAATGTAGATCTTCAGGTACATGAAAAGCACTATATTTTATATTTAAACAGCTGAATGGATAACTTGGCAAGCAACACAGTAGAATGCAAAGCTATGCAAATAAGATGCAAAGAGAGAGTCAGCACTGTGATGGAAAATTTCTAGTTGGCTCAGAGACACATTTTCACTAGTGAGTACGCAAATAAAAATGTGAGTTCAATCATGATTATATAACAAACCGGTGGTGACGGTAACTAAAGTACATTTACCTGAGTACTGTACTTAAGTACAGTTATGAGGTACTTGTATTTTACTTGAGTATTTCCATTTTGTGCTCACTTTATACTTCTACTCCACATTTAGGGGGAAAATGTTGCTCTTTTTACTCCACTACAAATAGTTAAAAAAAGTTAAATTTAAGTTAGTCAAGTTATTAAGTTTGTCAAATTTAAAGTTTCATCCAAAATATAAGAGCAGTTTCTAAAATATGATGCATTGTTACAGATAAAAATACCCAGAATTAAATACAGTAGATAAAAGACTTCTGCTTTTACGTTAATGGATCAGTAATATTTCAATAATGAATATGATAAATATAATACAAATATACAGTGTTTGAGTGCTAACTAGTGTACTTTTGTACTTTTACTTAAGCAAATCCTTGATTGCGAGACCTTTACTTGTAACAAAATATGTTGTATTGTAAAATATGTTTGTAAAAGATCTCAATACTCCTTCCACCAGTTACTTTTATTACCTCAAGTAGAGTTTGCTGATAAATACTTATGTACTTATACTTAAAAGGGACAGTGTGTAGGATTTGGCAACATCTAGTGATGCGGTTGCAGTTAGCAACTGAATACCTCTCCGCTCACTCCTCCCTTACCAAGACTGCGGTAACGTGAGCCGTACCAGGGTTTTTCACTCTGCGGCTCACATTACCGCAGTTTCACAAGCGTGTCAGAGAACTACGGTGGCCTTCAGGTTGCGTAAAAAGGCGAAAGACTCTCTCTAGAGCCGGTGTTTGGTTTGTCCGTTCTGGGCTACTGTAGAACATGGCAGACTCCGTGAAGAGGACCCGCTCCCTATGTAGATATGAAGGGCTCATTCAAAGCGAATGAAAACACAATGATTCTTAGTTTCAGGTGATTATACACTAATGAAAACATAATTATGAATATCATGTTCCATTTCTGCTACACACTGGCCCTTTAAGTAGGATTTTGAATGCAGAACTTTAAGAAAAATTAAGAGTAGATAATGTTCTTGTTTCAGTTTCTCCCTCCACAGGGAGGTCAAAGGTCGGGGTCAGGCACAGTTAGTAACCTGGTTTGAGGGTATTTCAGCTGAGCAGGTGCTTGTCAACACCAGCTTGAACTCACCCCTTATAGTACGTACACAAATGATGTGGGACGCGCAGTATAAACAGGGATTAAAGGTACAATAAATGACTTACAGGTCCTCACTCGTAATAATTCCCCTGTATGTTCCTTAAAAGAGGAGGAAGAAGAGGTGAAGGAAAGAGATCCCTCCAGATCCAGCTGGTAAATGAAGCCAAAGAACAGGTTTGGCAGCTATGACTTCATCCTCCCACAAAGACGGCGAGGGATGGATGAAGGCGTTAGGAGGAAGAAGGGAAGAAGTGAGCAGACATTAAAAGAAAAAGTCACATCACCGGCAATTCCAGGTACATTAGTGGGTCACATGAAATGCCATTGGCAGGAGAATGAACCACACCCTGGCATTTGGTACAAAAGTACAAATGAGTCTATGTTTATCCACATGGTAAACAGCTATTGTATTTAACCACTCACGTTGACTTTCTTGGCTTCTCGGCCTGATGCCTTGATGAAACCGCTGGGCGTTAAGTGTCTCCAAGCTGAACACAACTTACTACACAGTTATGGAAACCTTATGGACCGATGATGGCCAGTAGATGCCTATCTGGTGGTTTTTCTCATGAAGCTTAATCCCTGAGTGTGTCTACTGTCAGACCCTCACCCCACCCGCTCCTGTAATACCCCTAGTCTTCCCATGCTGCTCCATTTAGTACCTATCTATATATCTGTCCTTTTTTGTCTTGCCTCTACCTGGACGGAAAAACGCCGGAGGTTTTTCTCGTGGGAAACTCTTGGGAGAGGTATGTTGCCCCGTGAGCAGGGAGTGAGAGTGGAATCCCGTTTTTCTGGGTCTGGCCTCACTCCCTGTTCCGCGATCCCATCCCAGACTCGGTGTCACGATCAGGCATCGTGTCAGGACTCGCAGCGATGTTCTCGCCTGTTCTCACTCAGCCGGATTTTGGGGTTTTGGTTGTACACACAGCACCTGTGCTCTACTTAACCCTGACCTTTCTTTTCTGCTCCTGTCTTACATCACAGTGTTTCTAATTGTGCTTCCTTTACGGCAGAATTTCACTCCCACATTTTCCATGCAAGGAACACTTAAACTCAAACTACCTGATCTCCTTAAAGTTAATTTTGCCTGAGAGCGCAGTGTGTTTCCCATATTACATTTTTTGATTAATATAGAGGCACCTTGCAATGACCTTTATTATGATTAAAACAGTGTTAACAAAACGTGTGTCTCTAGAGTACATCTGCTGCCAGGCCTTCCTTGTCAAACTCCCCAGTCAAGTCAAGTGAAGGACTTATACTGAAGTCACATGATTTTCAGTAAGTGGTTTGTTTTTCAAGGAGGGAAGCGAACATATTGATTCACATCATAGTGACTATTACTATGACCAGGTCCAGAGGATAATTTCTCAACAACTCCTAAGTCATTAATTCAGACATGAGTATTAAAGGAAGGTTAATATGAAGGCTGTTGGTGATCTTGACCCTCAGTCTAGTGCTATCTGACGAGTGATGGCTGGATTTCCTTCATACATGCTGTGGCTGTTAAAGGCCAGACTGTGCCCTGAAATGAACTCATTCAAACTAGCTTGTACTATGTGTCATCCAAACACATTTGAAAGTATAAGTGGATTTTTAGAGTGGCATTAGACAACTACAGTCAGGAGCCCTTAAGGCTCTGGAATGATCTGCACAAGGAAATCAAGTTAGCTGAGTTGGGAAGCTCCTTTAAATCCCTTCATAAAACATATTTTTATCGGAGAGCCATTTCTGATTTTGGGTTTTAATTTCCTTAAGCTGTCTTTCATTTCTTTTATTTTATGACATGTCTTTTATTTTGCTGCCCCCTGTGAAGCACTTTGTAACATGGGGTTTGAAAGTGCTCTATAAATGAAGATTATTGTTATCAGGTAAAAGGCAAGACATACAGTATATTCAAATATATTATATTGTAAATCATTCCCAATGCTGCTCAGAGTAATCGCAGTCCAAGGCTTTTCTCTCTGGTCCAGTGCGCTGGCGGTCTCTCCCTCGCTGCAATGGACACAACCACTAAGCTTTATGCAAATTAGTGTGTGATGATGTCACTAATATGCAGATGAGCGTATGGCGTCATCTGGCGACTTTGGAGCTAGTGCCAGCTACGTTAATTTGAAAAGAGTTGGCAACACTACACTGCATTTTGATTTCCACAGTTACTTTGGGTGTTCACCGACCGCAATTTCCACTACTGGGGATAGTGACTTCAAAGAACTTATACCGATACTTTCTGGCATAGCTACCAATAGCTACATAAAATAAAAGCGCTATACCAGTTGCACAATGGTTGATGCACTTCCTTTGTGATGTATATTGAGCCTTCGCTTTCCCGGTAGAGATCGTACCCGGTGGCAAACAGAATTGAATAGTGAAAGTGACACGTCTGTACTGTTCTGCTCATACTGTCTCTCTGTCCTATTGTCAGTTTCGGATTATCTGATTATTTTGCAAATTGAAAGTTTCTGACTTCTGTTAAAAAAGAGATGGAAATGTATTCTTAATTAAAGCAGACATTTATGTGTCTGAACGGTTCTAAAACATGATTTTGGCACATCTTGATATATCAACAGAAATATGCAAAAAAGAAAAAAAGTAGATACCGTCTCTCCTGTTAACTTCCTCATTCCTCTTCTCCTCTCCCCATTTCCCAGAAAGAGAAACACGATGAGCTTGAAAACAAGGAAGAAGCCCGGTGTGAACTTCTTTTTGAAATACAGATCTCTGAGTGAGCCTAACAAACTATGAGCAAAACCATGGTTGACATTATCCCAGACTTTTTTGGTCCACGTTTCTCTGCAGTCATTGTTAAATTTAACACATAAACCACAAGCATTAGCCGTCAACGGATTGCTATTTTGAGATGTTTTCGATCTAAATGTCAATGCACAGTATATCTCTGAGAAGCAGAACAGCCTCACATCCCCATCCTACTTTCAGAGTCACATCACAAAAACAAAGAAAATAAATAGTTCTTGTCCAGCATCAAACTGTATCAGCCGTGATAACACGGGGACGGACAGCCGATCGGAGAAAACCACAAAGACGGGTAGACAGTGCAAGCAAGCTGTGTCCAAACTCCTGGACCTGTGTGAGTTGGGACAAGGAGGTCAAGAATGAATGAAGCGAACAAAAGACAGTCACAGACTTACGCTGCGATGACACAACAGCTGATGTCCTCACGCCTCGTCATGTGGAGATGAAAACACACTGGACTTGAGTCTGAGCGAAACGGACGCCGAAAGAGTGGACGGTAGGAAGTGAGTGATATCAGCTGGGGGAAGAGTTTGAGAGAGACGCTTCCTGGGTCACACACACACACATGTGCATACATGCGCGTTTGAAGACTTACAAGCATGGTGATGCAAGTGACAAAATGTGTGACATAACCGCGGTTAGATATCTAACACACATGTTAGGAGGTGTTTTCTGTTTCCACTATGGTTTCACACATTTTACTACATTTTCACTCACTTTTTTGTAAACTGCAGCACATGTTTTTCGCTTCACTACTTGGGGGAGGTCAGCAAAGGTCAGATTAAGAGTTTGGGAGTGTGTGTGTGTGGTTGGGAAGTAAAAAGTGAAACTATATTAAGTTTTATTGGGAAGCAGTTTGGTAAAAGAAAAAAAAGGGGAAACCATCTTTATTTAATGGTATAAACACCTCATGGAGAACTTAATTGGAGGAAGTTTGATGCAGGAGGAACAACAACAAAAGCAATATCCAGTTATATCACATCAGTAGTGGAGCATTGGGTGTATCCCTCTTTCTGCAATACACACATAGCAAATGCACGGAAGAGAAAAGGGGAAACTCTATCTCAATGAGGTGAACAATACTTGACATATCTTGACATATTTTTACTACACACTTCCCCTCTTTGTGACAACTTCCTCACAGTTTTCACTACCAGCGCTGCGTACTATTAGAGGCTGCATATGAATGAAGAAAGATGCGCACACACACACACACACACATGCAGGAAAGGGGAGAGAACGAGAAGAGAGTTATTTTGCAACTAGAAAGAGGAAGGTACATGTGTCACTCATTGTTTTGTGACGCAACACGGACCACTCAATGAACACACACTCTCTCTCTCACACACACAGGGCTCATGTTATTACCGTCTCTTATCCAATCTTATATGCAAAATATTCTGTATCGCCTGGGTATATTTTCATTACAACAAAAAAACCTCTTGTTAACCCTGGAACAACGAGGGACCTGAGGGGGGCAAGATGGAGCATGCAAGTACACTCAGTTACCCACCTCTCCCTGTGTCCGACTCACTGGCCCAGCAGATTTGCATAGATATTTGCAAGTCAAATGAGATGCATGCAAGAGACGGGGTGTAACTCTGGAGAGCAAACTCTCCCAGAATTCCCCTTCCTTCTGGGAGACTCCCAAATTTCTTCCAAGAAAAAAAAGAGGATGTCTCGTACAGTTTGCTTATAATTGTTCTATTGTACGTCATTGGGATTGGTCAAAAGCATTGCACCTGCACACCTGCATGCAGAAAACATCCACAAAGGCACATTACACAGTAAGCTTCTCATGCACACATCTGTGTACAAAATTATTTAGGAGCAAAAACAACTGTATTGATATTCTCAATGTACCTGATCACCCATATCAGCCTCAGGGCCTGAACTAAAAGTGTTGTCACCGTCATTTGTTTTGCCTGCATTTACATTGTTGATAGAGATGGAAATGTTGTCTTTGTTTTCTGCTAATTGATGCGTGAGGGGTCAAGACCTTGCTGCCCTTCACAGGCTTTGATTTCACATGACCATGACCCTTAAAGGTCCCATATTGCAAAAATTTTGATTTTCATGGGGTTTTTTTGTATTATAAAGCAGGTCAAGGTGCTATATAAATACTGTATTGAAGTAGTGAAGTAAGTATTGAAACTTTCAATCCATGGAGAACCACACACAGCCCGTATTCAGAAACTGTGTCTTTGAAACAAGCTGTCAGGATTTCTGTAACTTTGTGATGTCACAACTATACAACATATAGACCATTTCACAGTTTTATACATAAAGATTCTAAATGTGTCCCAATTTATTTTTAGTGTATGTGAATGACATCACCTGACAGGAAGTAAACATGGACCCAAGCAGTTACCTAGCAACGCAATTCTGTAGAAATGCACTAAAACGGAGCGTATATATATACAGTGTGTGTGTGTGTGTGTATGCATTTCCTTTTTTAATCATCCGAGCTACTCCATAATCTTTCTACTTACCCCCAGGGGTACAAGTATCCCCCGATAGGAAATCACTGCAAAACTTAAATGACATGTGCTACCTCTGGTATTTATGACTTACTGTAGATATCTAGAAATCTAATGAAAAACATCTGCTATAGTGAAATTTTAAAATGAACATAGCTAGAGACCATCTTGCGATGGGATCACACCAGCCGCGACACCAAATGGTGCCAAGGTCACACCGATCTTCGAACTCGGCCTTCATTTTGATCTCAATTACACACCTGTTAAGTTACGCGACTGCATTGTTGTGATGCTATCGTGTTGACCACAGTACAGACAACACAAACACCTGACAAAGTACTCAAAAGCACTTGTTTGGTGGTTCCCGCAGTAGGTGTCTCCAGGTCCACATTTTTCCATGATGACTCACACACAGACTCACCATGTGTAAACAAAGCCAAACGCTGTCGCCGCTGGTAATTACCATCAAACTTATATAAGAATAGAGCCACTTTTCATAGTAGGCATTTCAAAGAAGTATATTTTTGCAATATAAAATCTGCAGAGCCCAGAGCTGGAACCAAAGAAAGGTTATAGGGAAACACAGTCACTCTAAAAGCTCACTGCTCTGATGTCAATCGAGCCTCTTTGAATTGACTGGGAGACATTTTGAATATGCAAATGAGAGGGTCTGCCCTCTGGCCAATTGGTCCTCAAGTCAGAATACTATTAAAGCAAATTTTACTCTATTTTGGGTACTTAAGGATTCTATAGGATCTTCCACAGTCTCATGTTTAAGCCGTCTGCCTTGGCTGCCCGTCTACCTCCAGTTCAAAGATGATGATGAAAAACACTAGTACTCTAGTAGTAATACTAGTAGTAATATATTTCCCTTGCCAAAAAGAAGTTTATTCAAGTGTGCTTTAACTATATTTCTTTTAAACTTAAAATAAGAGTGTATGCTTTTAGTTTACTTTTGATGTACTTATCAGAGATATACTTAACAAAAGTATACTTAAGTATAATTGGCTTATACTGACAAGTATACAGAAAAGGCTAAATATATTTGGCTTATGCTGAGCATTTGTAAACATATGTTTTGATAGTAATTTACTTTAGTAAGTTAGTTAGTTAGTTTAGTTAGTTAGTTAGTTTTTGCATTCTCTGTTCACCATGGAGGCATGTGAAAATTTCTTGTCACAAAATATCAAGTCAAATAGAAAAAGTCTCTTTATGTAATGAATAAATCATTGGCTAAGTACTATAAGTAAATGAAAACTTATAACTATACTTGCAGTAAAAACTAATAAAATAGTAGTTTGCTGAGAGTATGTATGTGCTGGATGTACTTTCATAAACTAAAAAGTGGACTACAAGTACATAACTAGTAAACTAACAGCACACCTATAAGTTCACTTAGATGTAAACTAGTTGTGTACCATTCTTACACTTAAAGTACACTTAAAAGTATATAAAGTACACTTAAAAGTATACTTTTATGAACTAAAAAGTGGGCCAATTTAGTCCCAAAAGTATTGAAGTAGTACACTTAAAAGTATACCACCAGTACACTGATATTAGTATACTTACTACATAAAGTGTACTTGGGAAATATACTTGAACTTAATTCTACTTCATAAAATAAACTTGAAGTATGCTACTTTTTCGTAAGGGTTTGCTTTTGCTGTAGTTTAGGGTGCTCACAACTCTCTGCAAAAGCAAGAAACTTTTTTAATCTAGTGTAAATTGCAAAATAAAGTTGTATTTGGAAATTTTCTGGATTTAAATGTGCATTTCCACGTTTAAAAATACCAACCCTACCATAAAACTTGGCCGTGCAAACCACAAACAGATCATATACACACACACATCTCCCAAATCTAGACTAAATAAACACTGGCACGCATGGTTTACTCCAACACTAAACGTCTTGTTTACAGCAGCAACAATATTACTGAGCTCATGCAGTTGTGTCTTTGATAGCAATATGATTTGACTAATGATGCCGAGCCAAAGGAACAGGCCCAACAGGTTGGACTGTACTGACAAAAACAAGAGGAGACGTGACTTACAGTAAGCTGCTCAGCGGGCCTGAAGAGGAATTGCACAGACCAGTGGAGGTTTGGCTCCATGTATACAGTGAATATATGCAGAAAAACACTAAAAGGCCCCTATTACAATGACTTTGAGGGCAACCAGCAACATTGAAGTATTAATAACTCTAGAAAAAAATAATGCCTTCTTTAGTATTTTGTTTTTTTATTCATAGAATCCTGAAAAAAAGAGAGAGGGAATAATATGTATCTCACAACTTGTTTTATAATAAATACTCACTAATGGCTTTTTAAAGGGGCAGTACACCAATTTTACACATGATCAGTTTACTTGTTATGAGGAGTACTACTCATCCTGTGAATACAGTTAAATAATATCTTGGAAGGAGCTTTCCAAATTATGAAAAAATACCATGTAAATAACCCTCATAATAGAATTCACTATTCAGTTGCATCATGGGAATTGTAGGAGATGGCATTTTTGGAGCGGTGGTTCTCGGACTGTTTCCAAGTGAACCAAAATGCAGGCGACCTGTGTGGACATTTGTTGAGATGGACACAGGTAAACAACAGGTTAACATGAGTGAGAGAGGACTGGCATGGACTTCTGCAGAAGTCCAATGTTTGCTTTACATCTGGGCTGAAGAGAACACACAGAATATGGTAAATAAAGCAAAAACAGTGACATTTATGAAATCATAAACTGGAGGGATTTGTGCGCAGTGCCGAGTCAAAGTGAAAACACTTTGACAACATCATAGTCCGCGATTCCCTGCATAGAAGTGGCAGCTCTCGAGATAAAAAAGATAAATTTGCTTCTTTGTACACCCCCCTCAATTTATTTTTTTCATTTAGTCCGCTTTGATTTGTTCACCCTGAAACCGAACCAGACAGAAAACAAACAAAAGTAGCATTTTAACTCCGATTCGGACTAACCAAAACAGATTATGGCTTATGAAACACCCTTACTAAATATATATTTCATCAGTACAAGCAAAGTTCTCAAACCATTTGTTTTTATCAATATACATTTTGTGGGTTGTACTGCAAAGGTCAAAGGTTACCACCAGGGTATAGGTTTGAATAACATAAATAGCAGGAAAAAGACAGCAAATCATACATACCTATATTTTGGTGACACATTGCAAAAACATGTGTCATTGTGTGCGATTAATGAGCAAGTCGCTGCAGGTTGCTGCACCTTTTGTTTGGACATGAACATCCAACCAGGCCCTCGGTACGATCAGGCTGCAGCCACTTAATAATCGGTTTTGCTGAGATTTGTGTCAAGTGGTCAGAAAACACAGAGGAAAAAACCCAATGTACATCGTGTACTTTTCGTATGCTAAAAGCTCTCTCATCTGCCCACACGTTCTTACACATATTTGCAGTATGTAAATTGCCGAAAGCAGGCAACAAATCTGTGCGCACATGCACGCATTAATCCCCTAAAAACACTAAATCACCACACAGTGAAAATATGAACACAAGTGTGCTGACATGTACAGTACTTGCTGTTTGTCGTTCACACCCCCACACACACACTCAGACACACACACACACACAGAAGTGGAGCAGGTGAAATGTGGCAGGTGTGTTTCTACAGTACCTGAGGGTTGTCTATCATTTAAGTCAGAGCTACAGTAGAGGGATAGGGGTTAAGAAAGTAAGATAAGATCTTTACGCACACACTCAGAAGTACAGCACAAACAGGTTTTGCTCCTGGATATTGATCATGTACATATTTGTTGGCAGAGTGTTTGTGAATGTGTGGGCGTTGCATGTCAGAGATCTCAATACTGCATGACAAATTAACCCTTTATTTCCCCTAAGCGAACGCTTTAGTCATTCCACGAGACAGAGTGCCGCTTGGAAACCACCTGCTGCACAGAGACACTCAAACACAGGGATGTAGTGGAGTGTAAACCCGCCAAAGTACACTTTAAAATGAATTTTAGTTTGAGTCTCATACAGATGTGCATGCTTTTAGCATCAAAAATTAACAAATTATTTGGGATTTAATAGTAGAAGATGAATTGGATTTGAAAAGTCTTGACTGTTTGTGGTTACCCTTTGATATTGGAGGTCAGAGGTCACATTTATATTCTTCTCTCACCACTCATTTCTTTATTCACCTTAAATTTTCCCTTACGTATAGCTTCAAAGTTTGGTATAGTATATGCACAAACTGGCACTATCGTTGTGCATCATTTTATACATGTTTCTCTGTATTTAATGCCACAATTTCACATCAATGCTCAACGTATTTAGTTCAATCAGGTAGTCTCATTGAGCTCTTTTTCAAGAAACATCCATAGTTGAACACGGAAGCTTTAAAATCTCCAATTAGATCATTTAGCTTGCGGGAGTTTGCAGTTTAAGGTGCACACTACCTGGAGCTGCTCCAACCAAGATTTGGGCATACTGTTCTGCTCTGCATCTTTTTCAACCAGTGTGATTTTGAGTTGCATTTAAAATACTACTCTTTTGTTTGGGCATTGGTTGTAACATAAAAAAGTGCACAGGCTCTCTAAGGCAGAGGTTCTCAACCTTTTCGAGTCGCAACCCCCTCCAATATCACTGGGACATTTAACTCAAAACGCCTCGTTGCAAACTCATTGATCGCTCATGAACTGTCATCATGTCAAAATCCCCACATATAGCTGTAGATTCACTGTATGCTGGCAAGTGATTTAACGCTTTTATGGTGCCTAAACATATGACTAATGTAAGCCCCACAGCTAAGCAAGTGGGCGTTTGTGCTGTGAAATGGTAAAATGAGCATGGCTAAATTAGGGGATGTTTGTGTAGACGTGGCGCTCTCGAAAGATCACGATCTGCTGATTTTGAGTGATTATTGTGAATGCTCTGATTAATAAATGTTAATAAATAAGGCTTTAGATTAGTTTTGTTTAGTTTGAACAGCTATTACCTAGGCGTCGTCCAATGTTCTCCAGATACTGTGGATTTTTGCGAATTTTGCCTCCTGGGACTTTTTCTCTCCCTCTGACCACCCGGAAATCCCCAGGCAGAACGTCATGTGCAAACACACTTTGACTCAAACAAATACACTCAATAAAATCTATACTGAGGTAAATGATATCACTGGTGCAGGCCATGTAATGTACTAAAAACCATTCCCCAGTCAAAAATATGTTATTTTATTTTTAATATTCTATTTTATTTTTTTCTCCACAACCATCTGGCGACCCTCAGAAATGATCTCGCGACCCCCTTGGAGGTCCCCGACCCCCGGGTTGAGAACCACTGCTCTTTTTTTACTTTTTTTTTTTAATATGTATATATCATCTGTCACTGTCAATATAAATCCTACTCACTGTACATGTAGATATATGTACATAATACTGTAAATAATCATCCAGTACATGTATATCTATTCAGTATTTATTTCTTTGCACTATTTGTATTGTCTACAACTTAGAAAACACTTGACTCGTATATAGACATATAATCATTTTATTTCTCATTTTATCGTTGGTCATTGGTTCTCTTTATATATATTTACATAATATTTATATATACACCTATTTTATCACCACTTGTGTAACAGTTCTGTCTATTCCTCACCTTTATTTGTCCAGCTTTGTTGCCCTTGTCCCTAGCTGTTATTTTTTTCTATTTCTGTGTAAGTACGTTTAGAGAATCACTGATTTGGTGGTCTATATCAGTCATTCCAAACCTTTTTCCTTAAGGGAGCCCTTTTCTATCATTGAGTAAACGGACAACCCCCTGACTAAGTGACATATTTTATGGTTATTTCATATTATATTCAATGCATAACAATAACAGTACAGAACACCTGATAAACAGTACAATTATACCAAATAGTGAACGCAATAACTGCAGGACGTTTGTGTAAAAGGAGTGATTTGGATGAATTGTGAGCAGATTATTTTCTGTGAATATTACATCAGAAAGAAAATGTTATTTTTTAGGAACTTTTAATAAAAATTTTTTTGTCTATTATGTATTTTTATTTTTTTTTTACAACAATAATATATCCTTAATAGGCTTCTTTTTTGACAGATTCAGTGTTTTCTTCTCCGTGACGCTTGGCCATTGTTCTATTAGCTCTTTGGTTGTTTTAACTGCGTACTTTTTTTAATGCAGGACGAGGCTGTTCAGCAAAGAGTATAGCTTATAGCTTTCAGGTCTTCACCGTTCCTGTGAATATCTTAAATAATAATCCAAATTTAAAAAATAACAATTTAGTTTTCTTCATAGAAATGAATGAAATGCTGAGATAAAGGCCAACTCTATATTTTTAAAAAAAATTCTCTTGCAACCCCCCGTGAAGCTAAGTGGGGGTCGGGACCCCCCCTGTTGGAAACCACTGGTCTTTGGTGACATGTACATTATGTACTGTATGTAAGTGTCAGTGTGAGTTAAGAGTGGGAGAGTGAGAAATGTATCTCATAATTTATGTCTCACATGCTCTATTTATTTCTGCTAAAGTACAGGGGGTGGACAGAAAAACAGAAACGCACGAAAAGTAGTAGCTAATGCAGTGCTATTGGAAATAGATTGAATTAAACTGACAAATTCAGATAATGCAAAGAAAGGGAGCGTACACAGTACATATACAGTATGCAGGGATACTGACTAACAACTAGAGATTAACCCTTTCACAGTAGCCAGACAGACAAGGTGAGACAGACACAGCACATGTTCACCACAAGTTTCATTTTTCACTTTCTACACACACACACACACAGCCTCTAACTCCTCATCTCACAGCAGTGGCCGTCTCGCAGCTCATTTTTCAGTTAAGATGTGATTACCTCCTCTTTCTTTAAAAAAATAAAAAAAAATAAAAGGTGTATTCCGTGTAATGCAGCTACTGGTGAAAAATGCCAAATACCTTTTTCCAGTTTTGCACTTTTGAGGTAGATGGTTATCGGCACGATGGGGTGCATGTTTCTACAGAGGGAGTAGTTGGCTGACTATCATTTAAGGGGCGAAAGAGGGGGCTCTGTTTGCACTGTCAATATTTACAGTGACACATGCTGGATGAGCACTGACTGACTGATGGGAATTGAGTGTGTGTGTGTGTGTTTGTGTGTGTGAGCGGGAGACAGTAAGACGGAAAGACAGAATTATCAGCATGAGTGGATGTCAGATGTCATGCCCTGATGAACAGATTTAAGTCTTCTTTATTGTTTTGGAGTGTGCAGTGCTAAGAAAAGTCCCACAGCAGTGGGGAAAGTTGAGTAGGAGCGTTCAAAACGGGCCTCCGCCGCTCGACAAGATAAAGTTTAGAAAAGTCAAGCAGCACAGTGTAATGTGATTTAAGAGGTGGCCAATCACGAGTGGACTCTGTCACAATCTACGAAGCCTCTTTTGCATTGCAAATCAGAGATATGCAAATGAGGGAGGGAAACACAGGCTGTCTGTACCGCTTCTCTCTCTCTCTCTCTCGCTGTATCACTATCTCTGGTGCTTTCCCTCCCTTTCAAACCTTGTGTTTACTTTAGCTTAACTTGTCTTCATTGTTCACTTTTCAATACTAAATCCACATTAATCCTCTTGACGTTCATTTTTCTTTGTCTTTGACTTTTTTTTTTGGCTTTATATTTCCTGCTTCATATGCCTTTTCTGTGAAAGTTTTCCTCTACAGGTGAGAAAAACCTCTTTGCGCTATTCCAGCATGCATTGCGGGTTTCATGAGTCAACATAGTGACTCATTCAGCTTCATGTTCTCTGTTGTTTGCCCTGCAAACTACAACTACGCTCGACTTTACGCTGTTTGATTTCAGCCTGTCTTTCTTCTTTCTTTTAAAGTTTTCTGTTTACACATGAGCTCTTGGCCCCCAGCTACGCTTACATCTCATAAATCATCATGTTGATTCGCAGGTTGACTATTGTATTTATACTGTAAACAAAGCAGCAGGGAGAGGCAATGTGCCCCCCTACCATGAGGAGCTTTTCCCTCAACACACAGAGCCAACTGAAATGATATCACTGCCCTCTAGTGGTCAAACAGTTCTCTTTGGAAATTCAAAGTGCTTGCATCGAACTAAAAATCAGTCAATGTGAACACACAAATACACAAGAGATATTTAATGTGTTACATGTTAATTTGAAAAACATTGATTTTATTGCTCACAGTGCTCAGAGGTTGGTGGTCAGGACAGAAATGTACAGTCAAAAAAGTCACATGGCAAACATCTCAAGTTTTCATTTTGGACATCATTTGAAGGGTTTCATTCAAAAAAAATTCTATGATAATTATTAAGCGTATAAGATTAGTTTACCTTAAGACATTAAGGTATAGCTAGCTGTAGCTATTTGCTGCTATCAGTAGCTATCTGTACACCTTCAACCTTCACCTTCAAATTCATGTGCTGATGAAGAAGAGCATGTGATATGACTGAAAGCGCCAAAAACAGCTATTAAATGGACCTTGTTTTGACATTATATTTCTAAACTGCTGCTCACAAATGATTTTTTAAGAAAACATGGACAAGAAGTGCTTAAAGTATTCAGATAAAAATGGAAACATCTACAACTCCGTGACAACCGGGATCACGAAGACCATGTGATACGATCAAAAGCTCCAGAGCCACTACTAAACGGAGCTTGTGGTGTGATTGTTTTCTCAGTCTCAATATTGCTCACAGTTAAACAAATGAACAAAATACAGAAAGAAAAACAGCATTTAAACGAGTAACAGCGGCACTAGATTGACTCGAACCCACTGAAGAGGCCGAAAAATGAAAAGCATATTTTCTACTGACTTCGGAGTATTGGGCATATTGGGATAACAGTCTTTCAAACCATCAGGTGACTACGTGAAGATGGAGATTATACTATTATAGTTGTGGTAGAACTGCACCACAGTGGTTACTTTTGAACATGTATGACCTTTTAACCCTCATCCCACCAACATATTTAACATATACAACGACAACCGACTGGGGGTCCCCCAAGAATAAACTACTGAAAGAAACAACCATCATAGCAAAATGCTAATTTGATTCTTCTGAAAACATTATTAATTAATGTCATCGACGTATTATTTCAGGAAAGTTAGTTAATTTACATATTGTAAAATGAAAATAGACAGAGCACATGAAGAAATCTGTGTCCCTATGCCCCCCTGATAGTGTGTGACACGTTAAATTAAAACCCATGGCAGACATTTATCCATCTATTCTATTGTGTCTATTTAAAGTGCAGAGGCTGCAATTGGGGGGCTTTTGACAGGAGTCCCCCAAGAACTCAATACATTGGTCTTTTTAAAAAGCACTAATTAAAACATAAAACAATGATATGAAGACATTAGGAACAAACTGATTGAATAAAGCACCTGTGAGATATGACAGAGTATATCTCTGTAGCCAGTTGGTAGGATGAGGGTCACTTCAATGCATAAAAATGATCATAGTTTACAGACATGTTGGTGTTTCTGTTCAATTTTGTCTTTTTTGTGTCCGATCTTATGATAGAAGCTACTGTATACCAAGTAGGCCTAGCCTCTTTTGACCCTCACTGTCAATTCAAAGATCTTATGGGCCTGCAACTTGTTTTTAATAAGATGATAATTATAGTGAATCTGGAATAATAAACACCTTTATTAAACACATACGGTATATCTTTGTACTTGTTAGTGAAACCAGTATCAGTGCTGATTCTGAGAGGTATTGAAATACAAGGCCACCGAGGCCTCCTGTCTCGACTCGTAGGTGTACACTACGGCAGTAATGTGTGACTTATATGTGTGAAGTAATAAAACACTGCCGTGTTAGGTAGAAGTGATGTTCTCAGTTCATTCTTAGTAACCGCTGGTACTGTGACATAGTCTGTGATTCCCCATCACAGTAGAGATGTTAAAACCAGTGAAACCAGTAGTGGATTACATATAGTGTGAGTTGTAGCAAAGCCAATAGAGTGCTATAGTGAAGACATTAATACTTTATAGTTACCAGATCTAAAGACAGATGTGAATATGGCTACTTTCTTACAACTTGGCCAGAGGCTTAACTTTATTGCACTTGCACCTCATAGAAAAGGCTTAAAAACTGTCAAAGAAATCCATTGTTGTATAATTGTTTTTACACTTTTTATGAACATAACTTGTCAATATAAAGTTGATAATCTGATAGAATATAATGTATGTAGAATATATTGTGCGTTGGCTCTCTCCTCTATAGCTCAGGGAAGACGTGGAACTTCTGCTGGCACCGTGTAAAGTACACAGCCTCGACCATGCCAGACGGGAATCTTAAATGTGACAACCTCAACTATACATATTTAGAGCAGAAATCGGTTTTATATCGGTACATCTTAACTTGGACCAACTAGTATTTACAAATTTGTTATATGCTGTTTTAGGTTATAACAGCTTCAGTTCATCATTGAGATTAAAGATATATTGTATTGTAATTGTAGCCTACTTATTTTTTTATAGACGATGAATGACGGTTTAGTTTTCTTAAAGAAACAGTGTGTAGGATTTTGTGGCATCTAGTGATGTGGTTGCAGATTGCAACCAACCGAGTACCCCTCCGCCCACTCCTCCCTTTCCAGAACTGCGGTAACGTGAGTGCAAAACAGTGGTTACGCAGTTCGTCTTGCTCAGAGGCCATCCTTACCATAACAACACTACTTTAGGAGCAATGGAAGTCAGACGGCGGCTGGCGGTACCACAGTTTTGCACTCTGCGGCTCACGTTACTGCCGTTTCAGAAATGTCTTGGAGAACTACGATGGCCTCTCTCTAGACTCTTGTCCGTTCTGGACTACTGTAGAAACATGGTGGAGCAACATGGTGGACTCCATGAAGAGGACTCAGTCCCTATGTAGATATGAAGGACTCACTGAAAGGAAACAACAATTCTTAGTTTCAGATGATCATACACTAATGAAAATATAGTTATGAATATTATATTCCATTTCCGTAACACTTAATTTTACAGGTCCGCAAATTTCATGGTAATTAAGTGCTAATTAGCAAGTAACCTATTTGAAATTTCTTTGGAATTACTGCCAAATTAACCCAATATTTACCTCAAAATTGATCAAATTATTATAAACATTATTTAATAATTATATGCTAAAATAGCATATAACCGTTAAAATAGGGCCCTTGGAAGGCTTGAGAAGAGGCTGTGCGCTGCTCTTCATCGGAGGTAGAAAACCAAAACTAATAGAAGACACTTCTGATCAGGCACAAATCTCACCATTGTGTGACTTATTGTCTACACAAATGTAACCTGGTAGCTAATGTCATGATTCAGGGAGTTTTTTTAAGACATTTCCAAGATGTTATTTGCTAATTATTATCTATTTACCAGGAGGACATAAAGCACATCAATTAACTTTGTATTCTTATCCTGGAAATGTATTGAATAAATTACCAGCTATTGGGAAATAGCGAATATAATTATTAAATAATGTATATAATTAATTAATTTTTGATAAATCTTGGGGTAAATATTGCGGGTTATTTGGCAGTAATTCCAAAAAAAAATTCAAATAGGTGATAATTAGAAAGTAACCTAATTACCATGAAATTTGCGGACCTGTATAATGAAGTGTTACTTCCAATTCTGCTAATAGATCCCCCAAAATGCTACACACTGTTCCTTTAATTGTCTTGATACTCAATACTCTACTAAATATTAGAATTAGAAGTATTTGCAATTACTAATTGACCCAAGTCTGTACGTGACATCAGATGCAGTGCACACAGTGCCTGCAGTAAGTGTAAAAACAAAGTGCTATAAAAGCCGTAGAGAGGTAACGGAGCAGTGAGTCGATGTGTCAGAACAGTACATTGGCACCTTGGCAATGCTCACCCAATCTGACCCTGATACCGGGTGAAGAAATATCAAACAGGAAGCAAGCTGCTACAGTACCGTGAGTGTGTTTCAGTATGCTGGTACGGCTGAAGAAGAAAAAAACAGGCAGAAACTGTAAGAAAGCTCGTCCAGAAAATGGTAAAACACCATTACAAAGTGTGTTTCACAGACAGACCAAGTTGCTGTTAAGGCTTTGTTGTATATGAGCGAGGTTGTCAGATAGATAAATAAATAAATGCACCCATTGAGTTGTTACAAAAGTAACGCCAGTGTAAGAGTTATATTTCCCAAATATCTTTACCCGGTAAAAAGGTTAATACATTGCTGAGATTTTGGCATGTGAAGTGCTGAGGTTCGTACATCACAGTATGTACAGATTATACCGTTTATAACATTACACGAAACACGAACACTTTAGAAAATGGCTCCGGTTTGTGTTCTCCGCATCGGTGAGTTCAAAAAAACATCCAGCTGACTGGTTGATGTCAGTGTTTCCAAGGTTGTATCGGTCAGTTTAGTCAGTCAGTCAGTCAGTCTTACAGGTTAAACACAGTTAAAATACATTGTACAGTTTACAGTACCGTGACATTATATCAACTTAGTGAGTTAAAAAACGCACTTCAGTGAAAAGTAGACAAGTGAGACACTTGTACGAAAGAGCATCCAATAGAAGTGCAAGCTGTACAAAAAGAGAAAAAAGTGAAAAGAGCTTAATACAGTGTGTATTGTCTAAAAGTTGAAAAAGCATAGTATAGTGGATATATTCATATATTCCTCTTTTATCTTTCATATATTGTTATGTCGTCTCTTCCAGCACAGTCCAGCTGACTTGTATGTAAATTTGGCTTTTTCATTTCTTTAGCAGCATTGTGCAAAACACTTTCATTCTTCGTCTTCGTTGATCCCTCGTCCGTCATCTGATAGAACCTCTCGATTCCTGCTTTTTCTCAGATATCACTGGAGGAAAGAGCACTTTGTCAAATTGGCATGTGTTTACTAAGATTGTCCATCCATCCATCCGCCCCCACCATAAATCGTCTTCTTTTTTTCCCCCCTGCAGGGCTACAGTACTCCGCACCAGCAGAGGGAGCCATTTCTCATGAATTGAAGCCCGACTCTCCGCTCTCAGAGCCTGTGAACAACCAGCAGTGGGAGGAAAATATGCCGGAGGACACTCCTGGAGGACTCTCCTCTCCTCCGTTTACAAAGGAAGATCAAACGCCTCAAGAAACAAGAAGATTAAGGGATGTCTTCACCCTCTCCTCCTCCTCCTCCCCCTCCTCCTCTTCCTCCTCCTTCTTCTTCAGGGTCCTCGACGTGCGAGTGCGTTTGCGTGTCTGAAGCCGTGTGTGCGTGTCGTAGGCGGCTCCAGCGGGCCTTGTTCTTGTGCATGTGACCCATCATGGTTTGGCTGAGCGGGCTGGGCTCGGTGAAGCGGTGCCACTCCTCAAACAGAGGCTCCACGATGTAGGAGATGAACCCTGAGAAAAAAAAACACAACAACGGTGGGTCATCTCCCAATACATTGAGGGTATGGCTGTCAATGCATTCAAATATTGAATCACGGTTAATCGAATGATTGTCCATAGTTAATTGTGATTAATTGCAAATTAATCACACATTTTTTTATCTGTTCAAAATGTAACTTAAAGGGAGATTTGTCAAGTATTTAATACACTTATCAACATGGGAGTAGGCAAATATGCTTGCTTTATGCAAATGTATGTATATATTTATTATTGGAAATCAATTAACAACACAAAACAACAACAAATATTACCCAGAAACCCTCACAGGTACTGCATTTAGCATAAAAAAAAATATGCTCAAATCCTAACATGGCAAACTGCAGCCCAACAAGCAACAACAGCTGTCAGTGTGTCAGTGTACTGACTTAACAATGACTTACTCCAAACTGCATGTGATTATCATAAAGTGGGCATGTCTGTAAAGGGGAGACTCGTGGGTACCCATAGAACCCATTTTCATTCACATATCTTGAGGTCAGAGGTCAAGGGATTCTTTTGAAAATGGCCATGACAGTTTTTCCTTGCTAAAATTTAGCGTAAGTTCGGAGCGTTATTTAGCCTACTTCGCGACAAGCTAGTATGACATGGTTGGTACCAATGGATTTCGTAGGTTTTCTAGTTTCATATGATACCAGTACATTCTCTCTATCTTTAAAACTGAGCTCGCTACAACCTAGAAATTGCAAGTTGCGTTAATGTGTTAAAGAAATAAATGGCGTTAAAACAAATTTGCGTTAACGCGTTATTATTGCGTTAACTTTGACAGCCCTAGTTGAGGGACATCTTGATGATGATACAGTTTACAGATGTAGTACTCACCTATCTGAATGGCTGGGACAGAGTCAGCCTGCTGGTTACACAGAGGACTGATCTCCAGGTTGAACTTTCTCTCCAGGTCGCCTGTCAGGTTAAAAGCCAAAAGTTCAGAAAACAGTATCCACATAAATAAATAAAAAAGAAGACACAGCAAAATATAATACTGATGCAGACCATCATAACATATGTAGGGTAATATCTTAACACTTTGATGAATGCTAAAAAAAAGGTAGGGGACACAAGTATGTTTTAAGCTGCTCAAACATCAATATTAATCATAATTATTTTCAGCAGAGATGCACCGATTGCAATTTTCTTGGCTGATCCGAAGTCGGACCATTTTCTTTCTTTCTACAAACTATAATTGACAGAATACACAAACATTTTAATAACTTTTCTTTCATGGAAAATTGCAATTCAATTGTATGTTTATAATAAATACATTGACTGTTATATAACTCACATTTTCTCCTTCTTGTTGTCATAATCTTATTTTTAAGGTCATCCACGTCTTGTTTTGGGCTTGCAGGTGTTACAAATTGTGAGCTTTATGTCTTCTTCGCTCGCGCTTTACAGTCTGTGCCGCTGTATGCACGGCGTAAAAATCACCGGCAAAAAAATGCAAGATATGACCGATCAGCTGACAACCGTCCGGTTTTGACCGGTGGCCGATCAATCTGTTTATCGCTGTGATCAGAGACCATCTCTGAGAAGAGTTGCATCCAAGTCTCATCCAACTACAACCTGGAAGCTCAAATTTTTCTGATACATCCGACTTAATAAAACAAAGGTGCTTGAAAACAAAACAAACATGGATGCCAGAAGTCTGCTTTTCAAGACAATTAAACCAGCCTCTGCAATCATACAACCGTCTTAAGTTGTAAGTTTCTTTCAATCATCTTTTAATATGAAGCAAGGGGGTTTGTGGGAAATGTGGTCTTAGTGTCTCTAAATATAATTCTGAGACTATAAATCATTCCCTCTGTGGTAAAATGCATACTAATGGTATCTAGGTATTTATTTGAAAACCACTACAGCATAAAGGTGCTACATGTATGCAGCTCCTTTCATAAGACACAAGGTACTTTTTCTGTTTGTGTTGTTTAAATCAAACTTTACTCACCCTGCCTGTAGAACTCCTCACACACCCTCTCACTCCACTGTCTGCTCAGCTCCCAAACCCGACATGGATTACAGACGTCTGCACACTTCAGAGCAATCTGAAGGCAAAAGAAATGAAGAAAAGTTTATTTTTGTTTGATTTTTTTTTTCGTGAAACATGCATGGTCATACTGGGTGAGCAGCATACCTGCAGTATGAAGTGCCTGTGTGAAGCGAGCTGAAGGTCCAGGTCCTGGTTGTCCAGATGTTCTCTGAAGGTCGTCAGGAACTCGTTCTGCCTGCTGATGTCTGTGGCCAGGATGAGAGAGCCCAGCTGCTGTTCCATGTCCTGCCTGCAGAGCAGAGGAGGGCGCCACTGAGCCAAAACAACACAACCACTAATACCTGTGATCATTTTGATTCTACCTGCACCAACAGCTATATTTTTGTTGGAACATACTGTATATTTGATAGTAAGATATCAAAGGCTGTACTCCGTTGTTCTCTGTACCTTTTCTACTCCTTTTCACAGCTAAAAGAAGAGCTCCTATGTTGGTGTTCTATAACTGACCCTGACCTCTTGACCTTGCTGTGGAGGCTGGTGGATCAAAGGAGATTATGATGCTGAATGCATCATGAATATTGAACCATATCAAACATGCGGATGTGTGTGGTTCTGTGCGTGTCTAAATTCTTTGCAGATGCTAGGTTTTTGAATTTCTGGATGTATGCATCTCTGTTCCCTGATAAGTTACAAGAAATTGCAGTACAGAAATGTCAAACAGATGTTTGTGGTAAGTAAGACACAGTAGTACATAGTTTGTCTACTACAGAGCACTAAACAAGGTTATAATAGTTCTGAATTTTCAATTAGTTTTTATTTTATTTTAGTTTTGGCTTTGCGATTTCATTTTAGTTTCGTTTTTCAGAAAAGTTGAGTTTGTATACATTTAGTTTTACAGTAGGCCTAGTTTGTTTTTGTTAGGGCCAGGTATAATGTCTCAGAAGTATGTAGCTTCATATACTGTATGCATACAAACTACATGGTTGGAGAACTGTATAGGAATGGCCATAATGTTTAATCTTTACGCTACTTTAGTGAAGCAATTGTGGCATTTTCTCCTGGAATGTCAAGTTCTTTCAATTTCTTTGGTTCAATGTCACGAGTGTTGGCGGAAATTCATGTCTCCTTTTATTTGGTAGTGATTTATCATAGCTAAAAAAATAAAACTGAAATTAATTTACGTTCATTTTTATTTTGTTTTTATTCGTTTTTTTACCAAGGCAACATCGTTTCAGTTTTTCTTAATGGATATATATCGTTTTCATGTAATTTCAGTTTACTAAGAATATTTTTCACTGCTTATTTTTGTTTTAGTTTGAGTTTTAGTTTACTATAATAAACCTGCTACTGACGCACACATACTGTATGTACCTTGGTCACATCAATGACCAAAAGAGTAAGGAATCCTGATGAAATATTTGTTTATATTATAATAAAAGTTCTTACGACATGTCAGCAGGCAGGTGGGACAGCAGTCCTGACTCTCGCAGCATTCCTACAGTGGATCTCCAGTGGTGACTCTCCAGCACGGACGTGTTCTGTAAAATGTGTTTTACAAACACACTCTGTTACACGCTGGACACTAAACCTACCGCACATGTTAACCCCCTGCGCTGACGCAACGTCGGCACACCCGTGTGTTTACCTGGTAGAGGGATGCCAGGTGGTGTCTGGTCTTGATGAGGAAGGGCTGGTTGACTCCAGGATGGTCCACGTCGTGGGCGGCTGCTGCCATCAGACCCAGGAACACGTCCAGGGGACTCAGCTGCTCTGCCAGCTACAACACACATCATGGTCCACATGGTAATAGTTGTTCCTTACGTACAGTAGGAGGGACACTTGTACTATTTTCAAATGAAACTTGATTGCTAAGCAGCCCTTCAAAGATTCAGGAGAGGCGTCATGAAGAGCTGAATTTATAGCGTTTATCCCGACTAGTAGCCGGTTTCCTCAATATCGTCAGCTCGTTTTTTCATTATTGTGGCTCATCCATAGTGGTGAACTTTGTAGGACTTGAGCTCTTTTAATCCTTGGGGGATATATTAGATCACTAGAATTACCACCTTGCGTTTGTATGCCTCCACCAACCAGTCAAGTTGCAGTTTACATCCAGGTCTGTCCTCTAATGTCCTCACTTCATCATTTTATCCTGTTAGACATTTGTAAATTTGTTTTGTGAAAGTGACCCTTTGATCACCAAATCCTAATCAGTTCATTCTTGAGTCCAAGTGGATGTTTGTGTATCCTC
>CAKAOI010034263.1:22067-64080 GCA_916701655.1 Sebastiscus albofasciatus | reverse complement strand
TGAAGGTTTGACCTCTGACTCATCTCCCGGTAGCCTACAAAGCTACTGAAGTTAGCTCAGCATGCTAGCTGGTTAGCAACACAGCTGCTAGTCAGAGTGACCGTTTGATGGAGAGCAAACTGTGTTTCGAGGAGTTTGATGGAGACAAACTGTGTTTCTGACGGAGTTTGATGGAGAACAAGTTTCTGTCATTGTGGTAAAATGTGTAAAGTCCAAATGCTGAGAGCGTTGGTGAAGCAGCGACTAACTGCGGCTGCTGAAGAGATATTTGGGCTGTTTGAAAGAACGATAGCAGAGTACGAGGAGGAACTTTCTCGATCAAAAGAGGAGAACGAGCGACAACAGAAACTACTGGACGCTGTTTTCAACCCTGAGCTCCGGTTACACAGAGCAGGTTGGTTCCTTTTCATTGTTTTATTATCTACGACTGAGTATTAGGGCCACATTAAGGGAAACAAATAATGTCATAATATTACAAGAAAGAAGTCGTAATTTAATGAGACTGAATTCATACTATTTCAAGAAAAAAATCGTAATATTACGAGAATAAAGTCATTATTTTACGAGAAAAAAGTCGTAATATTACGAAAATAAAGTCAAAATATTACGAAAATAAAGTCATAAATATTACGAGAATAAAGTCGTAATATTACGAGAATAAAGTCATTATTTTACGAGAAAAAAGTCGTAATATTACGAGAATAAAAGTCAGAATATTACAAGAATAAAGTCATAACTTTACAAGAAAAAAAGTCGTAATATTTTACGAGAATAAAAGTTGTAATATTACGAGAATAAAAGTCAGAATTTTACGAGAATAAAGTCATTATTTTACGAGAAAAAAGTCGTAATATTACGAGAATAAAAGTCAGAATTTTACGAGAATAAAGTCATAACTTTACGAGAAATCGATCTCGATCAAAAGAGGAGAACGAGCGACAACAGAAACTACTGGACGCTGTTTTCAACCCTCAGCTTCAGTTCCACAGAGCAGGTTGGTTCTCTTTACTTCTTCTTCTCTCTCTGTTCTCTCTCTGGTTCTAACAGAGCAGGTTGGTTCTTTAAACACTCAGTGAATCTATAATATGTCAGATAAACTGTGTATGTGCAGGTGAATATTTGCTCAACTGTTTAAAAAAAATGTCTCTGTGTGTGTTTACTGTTTTCCTGCAGACGTCCAGCAGCTGTTGGTGGTTAAAGAAGAGGTTACCACTGAGCAGCAGGAGTGGAGCTCCAGTCTGGACCAGGAGGACCCAGAGCCCCCACACATTAAAGAGGAACGGGAGGAACTCTGGACCAGTCAGGAGGGAGAGCAGCTTCAATGGCTGGAGGAGGATGATATCAAGTTCCCATTCACTCCTGTCCCTGTAAAGAGTGAAGAAGATGATGGAGAGAAGCCTCAGTCCTCACAGCGTCATCAAATACAAACTGAACAGATGGAAACAGAAGCTGATGGAGAGGACTGTGGAGGACCAGGACCAGCCAGGAACTCAGATCTAGAAACACATTTACAACCGGATACTAATGACAGGACTGGAGACTCTTCTGAACCTGAGACTGATGCCAGTGGAGATTGGAAAGAGACCAGAGGACCTCAGTCGGGTTTAAACTCTCTGAATAACATGAGAACTCATACAGGGGGAGACCCGTTCAGCTGCTCCGTGTGTGATAAAGGTTTCATTAAAAGTGGAGATCTGAAGAGACACATGAGAACTCACACAGGAAAAAACCCTTTCAGCTGCTCAGTTTGTAATCTTCTTTTTACACAGAGTAGACCTTTACGGAGACACATGATGACGCACACAGTAGTGAAACCTTTCAGCTGCTCAGTGTGTGGTAAAGGTTTCATTGAAAGTGGAGAACTGAAGAGACACATGAGAACTCATACAGGAGAGAAACCTTTCCGCTGCTCAGTTTGTGAGAAATCTTTTACACAGAGTGGAAGTTTACAGATGCACATGAGAATCCACACAGGAGAGAAACCTTTCAGCTGCTCATTTTGTGCTAAAGGTTTCATTAAAAATGGTGATCTGAAGATACACATGAGAACTCACACAGGAGAGAAACCTTTCAGCTGCTCAGTGTGTGGTAGATGTTTCATTAAAAGTGGACAACTGAAGGCACACATGAGAACTCACACAGTAGAGAAACCTTTCAGCTGCTCAGTTTGTGATGAAAAACTTGTGCACAAGGACCATCTGAAGTCATGATAACTCATACAGGAGAGAACCCGCTTTAGTTCTGTTTGTGATAAAGTTTTTTTACAAATGGTAAATCTGACCCACCACATGGCACGTCACACTGTGGTGGAACCATTTAGTTTCCATGTTTGTCACAAAAGATTTGCCTGGCGTCATCAGGTCAAAAGACTTAAATGTGTTGGCCGTCAGTCCTCACAGCTTCATTAAACTCAAACTGAGGACAACAGAGAGGCAGACCCTCTAGCCAGTAGCTCTACTGAACACATGGCAACAGAAGCTGACGGACAGGACTGTGGAGGACCAGAACTATCCAGGAACACTGATCCAGATACACGTTAGCAACCAGCTATTAATGACAAGACTGAAGACTCCAACAACAGTGTTGTGGCGTGCTGCAAAATGCTTGTGTGGATATGGAGCTACTGAATATTAAGCACAGAAATAAAACACAGGAATATGTGGGAACTAGAAAAATTGGATTTATGAGCACCAGAGGTGTCGAATGAAAATAACCAAAGTCCAAGCAGAAGAGATGATGAAACCTACTGGACGTAAAACATTTAGTTTATGGATGACGGTTATCTCACTTGTGCCCTGAACTGGTATAAAGTCGTACTGTTTACAACCGCTGCTCTTGATTGAGGAAAGTAAACAAACAAATGAAGTGATGCAGACATGCTGCTGTGTCACCATGGGACCTTCAGAGCTCACGGGGTCACTGTGTCAAAGGTGAAGACTTTGCTGAGTTTGTTTTCGGTTGACAGTGCAGCCAGTTGATTGGTTGGTTGGATAGATCGGGACCCAAACTTTCACATGTAAAAGATCCCTTAAGGTTGCTTCCTATAAACCCTTCAAGGTTTATAATTTATGTTCCTAGGATGACAATGGAAATGGGAAAGCAAAAGGTTTTTCCTGTCTAGCACATATTATATTATGACACAAAACAGAACATGAAGGAAAGGTAACGCTATGGAAACGACTCATTGACCTTTAGCAATATTTAGCTTCAGATTCATATTAGATTCATATTACTGTTGTAACAGAATTAATTTAATGGGAGTTATTGATCCACGCAAAATTAAGAAGACAAAATTGCAACTTGATATTGGTTATTGACGGTAATGCAAATTCTTTTAGCTACAGTTGCAATATTTCATTTTTCATGGTAGAAAAAAATCATCAGTGTAATGCTCAGATGTATATATGTGGACATTTGCATTTATTAGAATACATTTGTATGAACATATTGAATATAAAATATACCATTTTCACTTTAGAGTTTCATACAATACTGTCGATACTGTCTGAATATTGTATATAGTGCTGCAGGAATGAGTCCTAAAACCCATAAATGAGTTAGCATTTTTGCTCTTCTGGTTCCCTCGTCAGGAATCATTGTTTTTTTTTTTTTTATGTTTTTTTTTTTATTAGCTGCCTGAAATAAAGTCTGTGGTGAAAACAAGCTTAAGAGATTTTATTTTTAAGCTTTGCGGTTGCTAGCAAGTGGCTAAATGAGAGTACTAAACGCTGAGCACTAGTCCATCTTTAGCTTAGTGGTGTGACGTGAAGTCATGCGACCGTTGTGTAGGTCGCTTATAACCGATAGCTTTTTACTTGTGGTGATTGCAAAAATCATAAAAGTGGTGTTTGCCACAGAGCTCATTTTCTGCACAAATCCAAAACCCAATGGAGAAATCTCATTGGCTTTTTGTCAAGGGAACCAGGGCGATGCTAACTTCTGGGTTGGCCTACAAAAATACTTTAGCACTCGGCTATAATTTTGGATTCTAAACTATCTGGATTCACATTTATAAACTGAACTTCAATTCTGTCACATAATTTTTACTTTAAAGTTTGCATGCATTAGCCCTAAATCATTCGCTCATTAGAATATAAAATAAAGTAAAAATTAAAATATTGTAAGGCGCTATGGTTAGTATAGTAGCACGGTTTATAAAAAAGGATTGCAATTTTATATATTTAAGGGATAATGTAAAGCGAGTTGGTCATTGTTTTGAAATACTCCGCCAGAGTCCGACATCAGGACTGCGGCCATAGCGACGGCCTGCTATAAAGAAATAACAGACATTTATAACTCACATAAATGTTCATATTAGGACCTACAATGTGGTTAACGCTGATGACACAAAGTAGGCGGTTTGTATATGTAAAGGATTCTTTAACGTTTCCACTGTTAGTTTTTGCAACTCATAGATAGTATTCTACTATCTGCCAAAAATACCAAACAAAGGTATGAATGTGTGTAACTGTGTGAACACAAAGCAGTGCATTAACTGTTCCCAGATTTCTTGTGTTTTCTTGTCTTGTTGTCATCATCTGCCCTTGTATCACCGTGCTGTTATCTTCAGTTGAGGAGGCCATGTTGGCCGCTTGACTCGTGATCAGGAACTGAAACAGCAACACCGATTGATCACCAATCAGCTGTGATCTAAAAGGGTCAGGAATGTTCGTCCTGCAGACAGAAGAGAATGTAGATTTATCAGAAGCATGTTTACTCTGTGTGCAACATGACGTTGTTGTTGTTGTTATTGAGCTGCATATTTCTCCTTTGTTGTCATTCTCAGCCACGTTGTCCAAATGATTCAGCTGACGGGTTCAGATGTGTTTAGTTTGAGAAGAAGTGATGGAGAAGACCATTTATATGTCAATTTGTCTGCATTAAAACACTGTTTATCTATTTAAATTAGGGCTGTCAAGGTTAACACGATAACGCAAATTCGTTTTAACGCCACTAATGTTTTTAACTTATTAACGCAATCAATCTTTCGGTGGTTGTAGCAGGCTCAACCGAATGAATCCATCAGTACCAACCACGTCATACTAGCTTGTCACGAAGGAGGTTAAATAACGCTACAAACTTATGCTAAATTTTGGCAACTGTCATGTCCATTTTCAAAGGGGTCCCTTGACCTCTGACCTCCAGATGTGTGAATGTAAATGGGTTGTATGGGTACCCACAAGTCTCCCCTTTACAGACATGCCCACTTTATGATAATCACATGCAGTTTGGGGCAAGTCATAGTCAAGTCAGCACACTGACACACTGACAGCTGTTGTTGCCTGTTGGGCTGCAGTTTGCCATGTTATGATTGGAGCATATTGTTTTATTCTAAATGCAGTACCTGTGAGGGTTTCTGGTCAATATCTGTCATTGTTTTGTGTTGTTAATTGATTTCCAATAATAAATATATACATACATTTGCATAAAGCAGCATATTTGTCCACTCCCATGTTGATAAGAGTATTAAATACTTGACAAATCTCCCTTTAAGGTACATTTTGGACAGATAAAATATGTGTGATTAATTTCACAAATCATGAATCACAATCACATCCATTTTAAAATGGACAAGTAGGTTGCATGTATAGACAATTCTCCTTTTTGTAACAACAAATACACACAATATGAGGCTTTTAAAACTGAGATACTAAGTCTGCCCTCATTTCTGCACTGTATCGACTGATTCTCCTCCGTCCATCAGAGCAGAAATCACCTTTGTGTTTCCTTTTGCTCTCCAGCTGCAGCCTCCCACAGTCTGCATGGCAACCAGGCTGAAGCTCAGGTATATTTATAAGCATCGACTATCCTTGTCACACTTTGTTTGCTGCAGAGCTGCCAAACTCTCTTTGTATAAAAGCTTTTTTTTTTCTAAAGTTGCCCAATGCAGGATTTGTATAAGAAGAAATCCACCCTCTTATCAGTAGGAACCACAAACTGCAGCCTGCAGCAACCGATGGTTAAACACAGATATTATTGATATTATTCAGCTTTCTCGGGAACAGTCTGTTCTGGTTGAGATATTAAAAGTAGAAAACCACACATCCTCAAACATACAGTATGGCTCGTTGCCTTGCTGAAGCTGAGGGAAGGATTTTGCAAGACTGCCTGCCCTTCAGGCCTCCAGGCCTGTAGGGGAAGAGACAAAAACTCCTTAAATAGATTAATCTTTTTGGAAATCTTCATCTCAAACCGCCCAGATTTCTACAGACCAGGAGCCAGTTGCATGATCTTTGTTTAAGACTAGTCTTGGCCTTAGACCGGTCTAAGATTGTCAGGTTAGACTGGTTTAAATAAAGCCGGTCTGTTGCATAAACTGACTTAATTTGATGTAGCAATGGACACAATCTGTTAGAAGGTCAGTTAGCTAACTATATATACTAACTGTTTATACATTAGGCTACTTTTAGATAATTTGTAGCTAACTATTTCCAAGTAAGGGTTAAATCAGCAGCAACTGGACTTGATTTAGCATCTTCAGTTCTGGCTGAATGGTAGGGGATTTAATCTCCATGGGGTCGTTAGCAGGATAATAGAAACCACTCAGGACAATGGTGCTCCTCTAGAGGTGTGACCACTGGAGTTAAGGGTCGTTAGAGTCAGCTGATACTTGGTGTGAATTCTGGTTCAGATATGTGGATGACACATGGGTCACCATCAAAACGCAGGAAGTAGAAGCGTTCACAGAACATATTAATATTATGGTAAGCAACATCAAGTTCACACAGGAGGACGTCAAAAAGCTTGGCCTTCCTGGACTGTGAAGTTCATTTTGAGGAAGACAGGAGCCTCCACATAGTTTACAGGAAACCCAAACACACACACAGACCAGTACTTGCTCTTCAACTCCCACCATCCACTGGAACACAAGCTTGGAGTCAATCAGAACGTTACACTATCGGGCAGATAACATACCAATAAGCGCACAGGCTCAAGAATAGGAGCGAAAACACCTGAAAAGCGCACTTAAAACTTGTGGATATCCAAACTGGACCTTTGTGAAAACAGCCACAAAATCCAGAAAGAACACGGGCAACACGGGTGATGAAGAAAAGGAGGACAGATGCAACAACCTTGTCCTCCCCTACATGTCTGGGGTGTCTGAGAAACTCAGGAGGAATTTAAACAAACAATGCAACCCTGTCTTTCAAGCCCAGCAACAGCCTCAGACAGAAACTGGTCCACCCGAAAGACCGCACACCCAAACAGGCGTGTGTGCAGTCCAATGCAGTGAGGAGTGCACAGATTTGTACATTGGTGAAACCAAACAACCACTAAACAGACTCAGAACAGGCTCAACACAGACTGGCTAACTCCTCAGGTTTAGACTCAGCAGTCTATCTACGCCTGAAGGACAAGGGACACTCTTTTGAGGACAGTAATGTTCATATTTTGGACAGGGAGGAAAGATGGTTTGAAAGAGGCCATCCATGCTAAAGTAGAGAAGCCATCACTCAACAGAGGAGGAGACATAAGGCATCACCTATTGTCCACCTACAATGCCGCTGATTAAAAACAACCATTCACACTTTATCACACCCAACAGTGATTAACTCCAGTGGTCACACCTCCAGAGGAGCACCATTGTCCTGAGTGGTTTCTGTATTCCTGCTGACGACCCCACAGAGCTTAAATTCATGGGTTCCTCTACCATTCAGTCAGACCTGAAGAAGCTTTTCGGAGGAGAAGAACCTAAACCAAGTCCAGTTGCTGCTGATTTAACCCTTCCTCGGATACCAAACCTGCAGACTGAGAACCTTCACAAACATATAGCTAACTGTTTCAACTGGTCCATTACTTTTAGGTGAGTTTTTACTAAATATTTCAACTGTTTATCCATTACTTTATCTGTTTCAACTGTTTATCCATTACTTTATCTGTTTCAAATGTGTATCCATTACTTTTAGCTAATATCTACAGTAAGTCAGTCTTACATTAGTCACTCATAGGGAAGCTTTCTGCAACAGGTAAATTTAAGTGTCTTTGCAAGTCTGACTTAAAGTTATATTTTTTACGTAACTGGCTCCTGATTTTTATTCCATTTAATGTACAATTTTGTGCAGGTTTCATGTTTTGCTGGATACCTTATAAGTATTTCTATTACAAGTTATATCTTTTCCTACTCCCACTCCATCCCCAATCTGTATTTCATATTTTATTCAAAAGATTAAATAGTTTTTTTAATATTATTTTTGCTATAATGCAATGAATTTGAGAAGCTAGCACAGTAAAGGTTTTTCCGTTATAAAGCTTAAAGTCTCATTAAGCATTACGTCCCTACAGATGATTATTTCATTAAGAAATAATCTAGACATTTCTATATTGTTGATCACTGGACTTGAACTTTGAAACATGTTTTAAATTTTGTTTTGAAAAGTGATAGATAAATTGTGTATTGTTTATATCATTTTATTATTACAAAGAGGGAAAATTCTACTTGAAATGTGTCTCCTCCTCCTTTCCTGCCGAGGGTCACTTTGTTTGTTCAAGGGTTTAATATTTAGCTCACACACACACTTTTTTTTCTAAGTGGATGACTACCTTCGCTTTCAGACCTGCTAACACACAGACAGATTCAACTGACCAGCTGATCAGGAAAACATTGGTAGCTGTCGTCGGCTCTGCAGAGACATTTAAAGCCAGATAACGCTGATGGTCTGTCTGTCTCACTGACTGACTGACTGACTGTCCATCTGTCTTTTTGAGCAGTTAAAGGTCTTCCTCCTCTGGATTCATCTCAGCAGCTTTCTTCTCCGAGCGATTGGATAATCGTCTGAAGAGAGATGGGACCTCGTACAGCAGGTAAGAACTGCTTCACTTTAAATTTGTCAGCTGATGTTTCAGTGCAGACACATCACCTGAAACCAACAATGCAGTACAGAGGTCAGGGGTCAAAGCCTGTGTGCCCCCAACAAATATTCAGATATGTGATTTGAATTAAACACAAACATCTCTAAACTGCATGATGCTTAAAGACACTTTTCATTATATCTTTCAAACACTTTGGGGTTCTGTTTTTAGCCGTCAGTAGTTACACAAGTCTCGTTTTTAACTGAGAACTCTCTTTAGAGGTTAATGTGGTCGATCCAAACCTGTCTCTGACAAAATTACGTTCCCATATAACTAAACCTCATTCTCAATTACGTTTTGAGGGAAACATATTTTCTCCCAGATTACAGTCACAGTTTTAAACAGTTTTTAACACATGTTTAACGTTGTAAATTGAAACAAAACAAAAAAAACGCAACAAAACTACTCTGTTAGGTTTAGATAAAAAACATCATCTTTACTACGTTTGTTACATTATTTAAAATAAGCGAACGTAGGGTTTTAGTTTCACACGGGACACGTGTGCAGTGGTGTCCTTGGGGGAAGGTTTGACCCATCCATCACCCCTTCCACCTGCCCGTAGGTGACTTTTTCTCCCTTTTATACTTGTTATTATACCACATAACTTTCATTAACCGTCACTCGATATACTACGTCACCGGCTCTGCGTGTTGCTCGTTGTGCTACGTCACTTGCTGCGGTCAAGGGTCTGTATCTTGACATGGATTTCTTGGTTAATGCCCTTGAAATTGTAAGTTACTGTATGTTTGTTAGAAGAAATAAAGGTTTAAGAATGTTGTGATTTGTCAAAGACCAATGCAATCCGCGACAAAATACTTTTCTCTAATTGAGAATGCAGTTTAGTTGTGTGGGAAGGTAATTTTGAGGAGACAGGGCTGAGAAGTAGATCACAGTTGTGGCAAATCATAACACACATTTTTTAAGAAATCACTGTGGTCATGTTTGCGCAGGTAAACAGTAACCATGGCTACTAGAGGAAATAGTGGATGTATTATTATCCTGAACAGGAAGTGTTATTGTTGTGATGAAACATAGGACATGATTCATCTAACAGTAAACAAATGAACTTTATCGCGTTATCATTTTATTATTTGAGTGTGTGAGGTCGTCTTCCCTGAGTTACTGTGTCATCCTGTCATAAAACGACCCGATTAAAAATGTGTGTCAGTGGAGATAAGACTCAGAACATGTCCACTGCAGAAAATAAATGGTTCTTCATGCAATATTTTTATAATAAAATATTTATAACGCGTTATCGCAAATTCGTTTTAACACCACTACTTTCTTTAACGCATTAACGCAACTTGTGATGTTTAGTTTGTAGCGGGCTCAGTTTTAAAGCCAGAGTGACGATACTGGCATCATATGAAACTAGAAGACCTAAAGGATCCGTCGGTACCAACCATGTCATACTAGCTTGGACAACAAGGAGGTTAAATTACGCTCCAAACTTCCACTAAAATAAAAAAAAAGGCAAAGGGGTCCCTTGACCTCTGACCTCAAGATATGTGAATGAAAATGGGTTCTAATGGTACCCATGAGTCGTCCACCATCATCATCGTTCAAGCCCCCCTCCTCTGTTTGTCTTTCTTATCTCTGCTATTTAAAGAAGCGTTGGCTGTTATCAAGGCATGTTTGAACAGTAACACAATTGCTGGAGGATGAATTGAGGAAGTTAAACACAAAACTGGGTCAGTTTTGATTCTGATTAGTAAGCAATCATGGAGGGAGCTCTCCACCTGATAATAATCTCCTCTCTCTCCATCAGTGGATCCCTCTAAGGAGGTGAAGGCGGCTGCAGGAGGAGGATGTGGAGGTCAGGGAGGAGCCCGGCTGAGGAGCTGCAGTGACGGCAGCAGATACAGCAGGAGAGGAGTCGACCAACCCAACAACTCCTCCTCCTCCTCCTCCTCCTCCTCCTCCTCCTCCGCCTCCTCCCCGGTGCTCTTCAATCCCAAATCAGGTAAAGAAAAGATGTGATGTTTTTGTTCACATTTTGATTAAACCAAAAGGCTTTGATTCTTCAAAGATATGTAGGTTTTAATAACCAAAAAACCCAGAGGCTCACGTTGGACAGTGTACGGTTTAGGAGACGTCGTTTAGCTCCTTACCATTCAGCCCTCTTTTTTAGAGAGACAGAGGCTGTTCAGGGGGAGATAAAAAGTCAACAGGAGATGTCACATAGAAGTGGTGTACATCATCTGAAAGCTGGGAACTTTAATGGAAGATTAATTTGATGCAGCTCAGCACTGTGTGACAAGTTGTTCTAGTCATTAATCAGAAATATTAATTAATTAATTAAAATAAATTGTGAGCGTTTATAAGGACATTATAATAGAAGTATATAATGTCCATTTCCATGCTCTATTATTTCTCATAAGTTGTTGCAGCAATTTTTCAGGTTGACACCATTCGTTACATAGATTTGGTGATAAATTTAACCATTTTTTACCACTGGAGAATTGATAAAAATGATCAATAATCCCTCCAAAATACCACAATAAGACACCAAGACCTTGAGGAACACCTTAGAAAAAGCCATGCTGTGATTTGGGATCAAAAACTTTTGACATTTTGAGATTTTCTGCAAGAATTGCATTTTTCGGCGATTGGATGGCGAGCACTTCTGTTGTGGAAACTGCTCAGAAACCCTCTTATTGTTAATCTCTAGGAAAGCCATCCATCCTCTGAATGCTCTAGGTCTCTAGTCTGATCCATCCATCCTCTGAATGCTCTAGGTCTCTAGTCTGATCCATCCATCCTCTGAATGCTCTAGGTCTCTAGTCTGATCCATCCATCCTCTGAATGCTCTAGGTCTCTAGTTTGTGGCTGTAAAGTTTCATGAGGCTGTGATTATCCTAGAGGTCATCACAGGTCAATTTATACAGTGAGGTCAATGAAATGTCTCCTATGGGGACCAACATCATCACACATTTTTTCTAACCTTAACCAAGTAGTTTTGCTTCCTAAACCTAACACATAGGTTGAAATATATTTTTAGTTCAGATACATTGACATTTATCCGTGGTTTGCAGAAATGTACATTGGGTTGTAATCTCATTCAAAGCATCATGCAAGTTGTTTTCAGTGAGTGGTAAAGTGGAAGAATAACTTTCTGCTTCCTTCTGTGACTTTCCATTGTTGAAAAGTTTTTTTTTACATTTTAACTTTTGTTTCATGTTTAGTCCTGAAGAGACCGGTGAGCACAGAAGAGCTGCAAAGACCAGGAGGACCCTACATCAAGAAAAGATTTACAGTACGTTGACAATTTATCCTCTTTTTAACATTTAACAGAGAAGGTGGACAACTTTTTCATTAAGCTGAGAAGGGATGAGGGATTGTAAACGCTTCTCAAGAACAAAAAGGAGAAGCACACTCTCCAGGAGGAACATGAAATTTTAACATCGTACACAGTTTTAATGGCCCAAATAAATCTCTTATTTAACAGTCTGCTCCATAGCGAGTCTACACGCTCATAGGCCTTTTTCTTTTGCATATATTTCATAACTATTGTGAACTATTTTCTCGCTGGAACCAGTAGGTTTCTTCGGGACTTTTGTTCTGCCGTTTAACGTCTGATGGATTTCTCTGTGTGTCTCCAGATCATTGGTGATGCCGTGGGTTGGGGGTTTGTGGTGAGAGGAAGCAGGCCGTGTCACATCCAGGCTGTGGAGCGCTACGGTCCAGCTGATGCTGCTGGGATGAAGGTAGGCATCATGGGAAATGTAGTTGTTTTTCACGTAACGTTGTTTTTCACGTAACGTTGTTTTTCACGTAATGTTGTTTTTCACGTAACGCTGTTTTCACGTAACATTGTTTTTCACGTAACGTTGTTTGTTTCACGTATCGCTGTTTCACGTATCGCTGTTTCATGTAACGCTGTTTTACGTAACGCTGTTTTACGTAACGCTGTTTTACGTAACGCTGTTTTACGTAACATTGTTGCGCTTGTTACGTAATGTTACGTAAGAAAGTCTGCTAAGAGGGGTTATTAGTTGCAGTTATTACGTTACGTTATGTTCTTGCATTGTTACGTTATTGCATTGTTACGTTATTATTTAAACCCAAATTATGATCTTTTTTCTAACCTTAACCAAGTAGTTTTATTGCCTAAACCTAACCAATTGTTTCACAGCGTTAACAACGTGTAATTGTGCGTTTTTGCAAGCGTGATATGAGGCTGATATGAAACATATTTACAAAACATATATATTTTTTTGATTCAGAAACGTCGACATTCAACCTATCCCATGGTTTGCAGAAACAAGGCCAACATTTTTTTCTGGCAACTGGGTTGCTACTAGTGAATTTGTCTTTGTCTCCCTCAATCATTTTCTTCTCTGGTCTCTTATTGCTTCTCTCTCTTCTTTACTTGCAGGTTTGTCAGTTTGTGGTTTCGGTCAACAGGCTCAATGTTCTCGATCTGGACTACAGAGCCGTCAGCCACCTGATCCTAACAGGACCCAGAACTGTGGAGATGGAGGTGATGGAGGAGACTGACCCCTGAGCAATGGAAGAAACACTGGTGGATGGACATTGCAGAATGAAACAGTGACCTCCTGTGTGAGGTTTTCTTCTTCGAGAACACAGTAATGAAACAGGAGATAACCTTGTTAGGAAGTACACGGGAAACGTTCTGTTTTTAAATTATTGTTGAGCTGACGGAGGACGTTTGTGTCCAGATTGGTTGGCTGAAGATAAAACTTTAAGATCAACACTTGAGTTGAATGGCATCCTCTGAATAAAGAGGTTGAATAGCGTTGTAAAGAATCAACTCGGATCCAACAGTCCTTAGAGTCAGACACGACTCTCAGAAAAGGACTCTGGGCGAAGAATCTGTTAATACTGTGCAGTAGTACTGTGCAGCAGACCAATTACTTGCAAGTAGCTTCAGGCTGTTTTCCCAACACAGTGTTGAATTCTGGATCTCAAACACATCGAGGTAGTTTGGGAGTTGTGCACTGTGAGTACGTGTGGAGCATTTTGAGCTACAGCCGAGCTAAACGTTGGACATCAGAGGTGTTTTGCTGATGTGTTAATGTGTGTTAATAGTCACGAAATATTCCTTATTTTTTTTTTTTTAAAGGTACAGTGTGTAGGATTTGGTGCCATCTAGTGTTATGGTTGCAGATTGCAACCAACTGAATACCCCTCAGCTCATTCCTCCCTTTCCAAGACTGCAGTAACTTGAGCCGCAGATTGCAAAACCGTGGTACACAATCATGGCTTTGCTGACGATCGTCGGGAAGGGAAGGCACAAAATCGTCTTGATTCTTGTGTAGTGTGAACCCGGCATAAGTTTTTTTGCCTAAACCTAACTTTATACGCCTTCCCGTGAGACCAGGTTGATTTATAAGTGTGTCTAGAGACACACCTGCATGGTGTTGTCTTCCCTTCGACCCTGGATGTGATCATGCTGTTGACATCGCTCCAACAGTTGGTGTTTCCTTCACCGGGGCGGTTTGGACTTTTAACCTCGTGTGCCACCTCACTGCCTCCTCCACACACAAACACATTACCTGCATGTAGCCCCTCAGCTGTGTTTACTTTTCCATCCACTACCTTGCGACGTCTGATTCCCAGAAAGGAAGTGAGGAGTGTGAAGATTGTGTGAGGAAGCAGACTTAAAACTGAAGTGCTTTGTTTTGAAGTCTCTCTCGAAAGTTTCTTTTATTCCTCTCTCTTTTTATACCTCTGTACTGTATCTGTTTTTACTGTGTGTGTTTGAGTCGACTCCAGATTCAATGAAATATCTCTCAGCAGGCGGCGTTTTGCCCCCTGCAGGGTGATTGTGGAGAATCGCTGAGTCTCTCAGCTCCTCTTGCATCTTTAATGATGGTTTTAATAGCAGCCGTTAGTAGAATCATGGTTGGATATTGTTTTAAAATACCAGGCACAGAGGATTTTATTAAGAAAACTAAATATCCGTATTAAAAATAGGTCTCACTTGTGCAATGCAGAATTACAAGCAGACAATAAGCCTACTGGAGGCCTATCAATATTTATAAGTATTACTCTTCTGTATTATGCTTTTAATTGCTTGCTCGTCTTTTTTATCTCTTTTATTTCTTAACCTGTAATTGTTTGAATTTGGTTTTTGATTGTGAAACTACTTTACGCTGTGAAATGCAAATAAAATACAAACAAGTATCGATTGACATTCTCCTTCATTGATTCAGGAAATCCTCCAGTTATTTGAGTTCATGTGTTAAAAGTCATAAAACTGCTGGAGCTTTATAAAAGACAATATATTGGTAAGAAGAAGTGAAAGTCAATTGTTCGTTCCATTGCAACAGCAGCAGAGCTATGCTTCCGCCATTTTGGACTGAAAGCGACTACCGGACGCCAGTAAAACGATCGCCTAAAAAGTGCTGCAAAAAAACGATAACGAACGATAACGCTAATAACGATAATACTTTATTGTCAGACAGGTCTGAAATTTGTTTTGCATAACAGCAGCTCCATTTACAACATCACAAAAAGGACAAAGACAAGAAACAAGGATACGTACATTTAAACATTACAATCACAGAAGACGATATTCAGGGCCCGTCAACGTACATTTGATCTGGGATTAGGCTCCATATTTAGTTTTAGGATTGACTGGTGTACAAAAGAGTGCTTCAGTCTAACCTTATTAAATCGTGGAACCCTGTATCTCCAATTTGATGGTAGCAATTGATATTCACTGTTCAAAACATGGTTGGGGTCAGAGACGATGGTGTTAGCCAGCCTTAAGATGTTATTATGAGAGGCTGATTCATAGAGTTTCTCAAGGAGTTGACCTACAATCTTTGATCAGATTTTCATTTGGTGGATCAGTTTTGACTTTAAAGTAGTGGACAAACTCTTGTACCATGTAGTATAACAATACTGCAGGACACTCATAATCACAGAAGTAAAAAACAAAAGAAGAATTTGTTTACTCGCCCCAAAAGACCTGAGACAGCAGAGAAAGTAAATTCTTTGTTTTGTCTTTTTACAGACACATTCAATGTGGTCTTTCCAAGATAACAGATGATCCATCATTACTCCCAAATATTTATATGAAAATACCTGCAGGAAAAAAGTAAAGCGAAATTATTTCTATTCTATTGTCATATTCTACCGGAATGGCCTGTGTTGAACAATAAAATATTATAAGTATAATAAGCCTTTTCAGTCCAAAATGGCGGAGTTTCGTCTCTTTGCTCCTAAACTCTTTGGCTGTATGGAGGGTTGCAGGTGAGGTGGAGGTCGGAGCTGCCTCACATTCAGGTTGTGAAACACCTCAGTTATGTCTCAGCTGCAGGTTGATGAGAAGCAGCAGTTCAGTCTGTAGTTTTACCAGGTGGTGGCAGCACATGAGTGTATAAAGACACACACATTGTCCCTGCCTACTCACATCTTTGTGTTCTGTGCTTAGTTTATCAGTGCAAGATGTAAACCATCTATTTCTAAAATCACTTCCTACAGTTTAATTTAATTTAAAGGTCCTATGTGTAGAAATATGATTTAATTATAGCATCATTATTAAAGCATTATTCTGTAACATTTTATAATAACCATAATTTATAAATGGTAAATTGATAGTTAATTAAACTTAGTAAATTGTTATTTTACTGTTAACAAACAATGACATGATAATTAATGCTTAATAATTATTAGTAATGTTATAATTTATGTTATTTTATCATTAGTTCGTGTAATACGAAATAATTAGTTTATAAAAAATATATACAATATCATAGCTGATAAGAGATGATAATAATTACATTAGTAAACTATTTATTGACAATTTATTGTTGCACACATTGTAACATTTGATATACTATATTAAGTATATTTGTTAATAATTACCAAATGATTTATAAACTTTTAACAAAACATCTATACAAATTACATAGATAGATACATAGACCAGAAACTAGTTATTACCATTGACAAAGTGTTAACTATTTATCTAAATAATGTTTATAGATGCTTTACAAAGTATTTATTAACCATTTAACAATGTATTATAATTATCAGTTCACCAAATTGTGTTTATAGATTGTTTACAAACTAATTATTAACCATTAAAAATATCTGGTCTATCTATCTATGTAATGTTTATAGATGTTTTACAAATAATTTTTTAAAGGTTTACAAATTATTTCATAATTATTAACAAATTTGCAAATTTCCCTACTATGGGACAAATAAAGGAATATCTTATCTTATATCTTAAATACTTTTAGTATAAAAATGTTATAACATTAGCTACAATAAACTGTTAAAATAACAAATTATAACATTACTGATAATTAGTCAACATTATTAATTATAATTTCATGGTTTGTCAACAGTAAAATAACTATTAACCACATTTAAAGTAACAATCAATTTACTATTTATAAATGATGGATATTATTCTGATGAATTGAGTTTTAGTTTGCAGAAAAAAAATGAGGCAATCCTGTTGAAACTTGGTGCAGTATGTGTTTCTGCTCCTCGGTCAGATCCCTCTGCATGCCGAGCTGCTTTCAACCTGCATTAACTGATTTCTGGCCACTTGGGTGCAGCAGAAACAAGCTGAAAACACAACGCTGACATGAGCGGATGATTGTTTTGTTCAATCAGGACATATATTATTATTATATCATGTTGTGAAACGAGTGTAAATCTTTGGGTCAGTTGTGCTGCATCTTTGAACTTGAAATACTTCCCAAAAAACATAGAAAGAAAGAAGAGCACTATAATTACTGCCATCCTCCCAGTGATTGATGGTTTTTATTAGCCTGTCTAGAAAAAAAGGTCAAAGTTCACAGAGTCAAGAGGTCATTTTGTAGGATTCAAGAACGTAAACCGCTGGAGCTGAAGGATGCGAGGTTCCAGTAGGTCAAAGTGGAGGAGAGTACAGTAGGTGCTGTTTCACATTCAGGTTATACGGCACGGCCACAGCTTGTCAGCGAGTGAGACTCACAGCTGTCAATCATGACGTCTCACCCTCTCTTTATAGCATCAAATAACGAATTAAAACCAAACTGATCAGAAAAATGAACACTTGAACAAACATCAGCGTGATCAGAACTAGCTAAAATGACTGAAACCATATTTGGGAGAAATGTATTTGATGCGTACTTTGACTTTTTTAGTTTGGTCCATGTCCCATCCACTAACATGGAGGGGGGCTGGCTTTATGAGCTATACTGCAGCCAGCCACCAGGGGGCGATCCAGATGTGTTGGCTTCACTTTTAGGGAGCTGTCATGTCATCCATCTTTGTATACAGTCTATGTTTTAACCTGTCACACCAGATGGTTTGGCACTTTCAAAAATTACTTGGCAATGAACCATCTGTTAATCAAACTCTTGCCGAAGCCAGTCGGGAAAAGAGCGACAACATCTTTTCCATCGAGAAAAGCCTTCAGTGTCGTTCTTGGCTCTTTTTTCAATGAAGAAAAACTCTCCCGTTCTGATATAACTGATGCTTTTGCAGCATATACGCACACACACCTAAGCCACGCCCCTAGCTGTTAGTAGCTTCTCACAGGACGCTGATTGGTTCAAACCAGTGTGGTTCGGACACAAATGCATTACTTGAAGCCTGACAAGATGGATTATCGTGTGATCTTGTGATCTTGTGATCCTGCGATTCTCGGGCTTTGGTGTGAGGTAAATAATTCTTACCCTCAGTTTAGCTTGTCATCACTGAAAATTGCTGATCGCGCCTCATCAATCCCAGCTCACACTTTGTCTCCCGTCTGGTCTCAGTGAAAGGTAGGACAGGCTGGCATTCCTGAAAATTCCAGGGGATTTGAGAGAATTCCAGGTGATTGGATTTAACTCCGAGCTTGTAGAGACACATTCAACAAAAACAGAGAAGACGACTAACTGTGGGAAAGCTCAACATCACGCTGTGCAGCGATGCACTGAGGATTTGCCTGCTATGCTGCAGATCTCCCAGCAACATCACGTGCCGCAACGGATTGATTTTTAGCATTAGCATGAAATAATGTCTATTTAGGACTTTAAAGAGACCTGAGACCTGAGCTGTGGACCAACCATAACATCTAACAATAGGAGCCATGAGACACCAGTAGAAACATTTACACACTGTAATGGTGAGCATTATACCATTAGAGAATGTAAAAGAAACCACCATAAACCAGTACAAATCCTGATAGACTGGGTTGGAAACCATTAGCTACCATCAAAAATCTTTACACACTGTAATGGAAAATATTAGAGGCCACGACAAATACATTTTGAAACCATTAGAAACCACGAAAAACCAGCACAATCCTACCTTATAGTGAAAACCATCAGAAAACCAACGAGGAAGAGCTTGAAATGGAAACCATTACAAGGTGTTGCAGACCAGTAGAAACAAACACAGCTCATAATGGAAGTCCAAACACTCACCATCATACAATGGGCCCACTGTTGTCAATCCAATGGAAACCATCAGGATTCTTCCGATGGTTTCTGGGAAGGTCAAAGCTTTGATCTATTATTGATTTTCACTTATTAAATTCACTGTCATAATGAAGAGAAAATGCTAATGAAAGGACGGGGGAAGGTTAACGGAGGGTGTTTTAAGCCTTGACTGACCTGAGACTTGAATCATCATGCAAATCAGGTGCAACTGAAGACTGTGATTATTCTTTATCCAAAATAGATCTGACTTGTGACTCCGTTCTTTAGTAGTCAGGACAGGTGATGCTGTGATGTGCCAGTCGGGAAGGAAAACTAGATTTCAACTGTCAAAGTTAACGCGATAATAACGCATTAACGCAAATTACACCACTAATTTCTTTAACGCATTAACGCAACTTGATTTTTTTAGGTTGTAACCTAGTGAATCCATTGGCACCAACCATGTCATACTAGCTTGTTGTGAAGGAGGTTAAATAACGCTCTAAATTTGTGCTAAATTTTGGCGAGGAAAAACCGGCATGGCCATTTTCAAAGGGGTCCCTTGACCTCTGACCTCCAGATATGTGAATGAAAATGGGTTCTACGAGTACTCACGAGTCTCCCCTTTACAGACATGCCCACTTTATGATAATCACATGCAGTTTGGGGCAAGTCATAGTCAAGTCAGCACACTGACACACTGACAGCTGTTGTTGCCTGTTGGGCTGCAGTTTGCCATGTTGTGATTTGAGCATATTTTCTTATGCTAAATGTAGTACCTGTGAGGGTTTCTGGACAATATCTGTCATTGATTTGTGTTGTCAATTGATTTCCAATAATAAATATATACATTAAATTTGCATAAAGCAGCATATTTGCCCACTCCCATGTTAATAAGAGTATTAAATACTTGACAAATCTCCCTTTAAGGTTCATTTAGAACAGATAAAAAATTAATTTGCAATTGATCACGATTAACTACGTACAGTTTGATCTCTCTTTGCAGAACTAAAACCACACACAGACAGAGACAAAGACAAAATGTACAAGAAATCTACGTCTGAATATAAACTACTCTGCATAAACAGAACCTGCTGACTGCTTCTCATTCTGTTGCTCATCTCAATAAGTCAAGTCCGGTGTGTTCCTGTGAAGCTGACGAGCTGCGGACACTTTTCTTGTACTGCCTTCTGCTGGTAAAACAAAGGAATACACCTACCTACTGTTTGCGTAAATATCCACCTATAAAACATTTATAGCAGAAGCTGCATGGGCTCTGTTTTGACTCTAATGTTGTCCAGAGGAAACTCAATTCTGAGTTAATTTACCAACTGTCAATAATTCAATTAAGTGCTTTATGAGGACCACTTGAAGGCAACGGAAGGCTTTTTGGGTTGTTTTTAAATGTACCTCATGACCAGCCAATACTTGATTGAATATATAGGTTGTAGCGTTATATACAGCAGCATAAACCTGTAAAATGTAATAAAAAGTTGGAGGGGCCTGTCTGACTTTATGAAGTGCCATGAATTTAACTGAATTCAGTGGAGCGGAGTCTCCTTTTGGCAGGATAACCCGGCTTACCTTCAATAGTTATTATGGCGCATACAGCACTCTTTTATATGATCCAATACACCAACTTTTAATGCAACAAACTGGAGGATTTAAGGAGAGAAAACTCTCTAGACCTGATTATGTAAGAATCCTATAGGTGTCATCTATATTATTCTTCTAAAATGAGTTAAAGTATCACGTAAAATGATTGAGATATTCGGTGTCATCTTCACGTCAGAGGTGCACTACTCTGTAAAAACAAACAGATTGAACTCCTGTTGAAGAAAACTCAGGATGACAAACTGTTTATTCAAGCTGCCGTTTTTTTGGAGCTGGAGTCTGAAGGGAAAGCTCCAAATTCTCCTGTTAAATATTCATGGTTATGATAAACCGAGAGACTTCAGAGACCTCCAGTTCTACCTCCAGGTTAAAGGCTCCATGGTCAGCAAACAAGAGCCGTAATGAGTGAGGTGAAAGACAAAGTGAGCGCTTCGCCGTCAGCAGACAGAAGCCCATTATTCATTCAAGGCTCTGAGCTGCTATCGCTGAGATAAAGACACCTGCACATCCAGCTCTGTTGTGCACGATACTGTGTCGCTTTAAAAGGATTTCAAGGTTATATTATATTACGCTGATTAAATCAAACACATTATAATGAAAGGCAAATTATGGTGAAAGCATTGCTTTGTTTATGTTCCCTTATGAAAAAGTAGTATATTTAAAGTTTATTTTATGAAATAAACTTAAGTAAAGTACATTTCCCAAGTATGTAGTATGTACTAAACTCAATGCACTAGTAGTATATTGGTGAGTGTACTACTTTAACACTTCTTGGGACTAAATTTGCTCACGTTTTAGTTTATAAAAGTATACTTTTAAGTATAAGAATAGTAAACTTTGAGAGCACAACTAGTTTACATCTATTATACTTTTGTATACTTGCCGTATAAGCCAAGTACACTTAGACTTTTCTGTATACTTGTCCGTATAAGTCAAGTATACTTAGACTTTTCTGTATACTTGTCCCTGTAAGTCAAGTATACTTAAACTTTTCTTATACTTGCCGTATAAGCCAAGTACACTTAGACTTTTCTGTATACTTGCCCGTATAAGTCAAGTATACTTAGACTTTTCTTATACTTGCTGTATAAGCCAAGTACACTTAGACTTTTCTGTATACTTGTCCGTATAAGTCAAGTATACTTAGACTTTTCTTATACTTTCCATATAAACCAAATATACTTAGACTTTTCTGTATACTTGTCGGTATAAGTCTAAGTATACTTGTCAGTATAAGCCAAGTATACTTAGACTTTTCTGTGTACTTGTCCATATAAATCAAGTATACTTGTCAGTATAAGCCAAGTATACTTAGACTTTTCTGTGTACTTGTCCATATAAATCAAGTATACTTGTCAGTATAAGCCAAGTATACTTAGACTTTTCTGTACAGTAGTCCATATAAGCCAAGTACACTTAGACTTTTCTATATTATATTAGAACCATCGTGGCCTTGTGTAACCCATCTGTGAACTTGAAGGAAAACTGTCATTTTTCTAACAATAATTATATGTTAGTTTCCATTCTTCCTTGATCCTGACTCATAGTTTTTACAACGAGCCATCTGCCCAGAAGTGAGGAAGCGTATTAAAAGCAGCCCTGAGGAGTCATGCAGCAGATATAGCCAGAGGTCACAATAATAATACTACACATTTTGCACTCAAACACATATTTTCTGCAGCCTCGCCTCGCATTAAACGAGCTAGAAGGAATGAATAGCTGCAGGGTGGATGGTGAATGAAGCGGGAAACACCCGTCAGTCCTCTGCAAGTCTCAACTGAGACATCAGCAGCGTGAAGCTGGACAGAGACAGCTGCAGAGACACAGGAAGTAAGACAAGTCTGTCTTCAAAATAAAATAATTTATATACTGTATGTTAAACCCAGTTTGTTTGGTTGGTGACTTGTAGAATATATAATATTTCCATAAATAAATAGCCATTAAAAGTAGCAAAAATAATATTTTAAATAAATGTAGTCATTAATTATTTGATAAAATTTGAAATAAATTAATATTTCTGTTTTAATTAGCTTTTTATTGATTTACCTTTGCATTAATTCCCTTTTTTATTTATTCTTGTAGTTAATTTCCATTTTTATTTACTCGTATAATTATTTTTAAGAATTTTTAAATTTATTTTTGCATTTATTTTTATTTATATATTTGTTTTTGCATTTATTTATTTATTTATTAAATGTATGTATATATTTATGTGTTTAAGCATTTATTTATTTATTCTGTTTAATTTCCATTTTTATTTACTTGTGTATTTATTTTCATTAATTTTTAAATGTATTTTTGCATTTATTTTTACTTATGTATTTGTTTTTGCATATATTTTTTTTAAATTATGTATATGTTTATGTGTTTATTTCTGCATTATTTTCCTTTAGAATTTCACCCCTTATTTAGTGGGCAGGTGTTACCTTTTTCATCAAATTGAAATAATATCTCAGAAAATAAAGAGTTGTGATTATGAATATTCAGACTTCCCTTCAGAAATGTAAACAAATGACATCATCAACATGTCGCGATCTGATTGGTTAAGTGAATCCGCAGTGGGAGGATCTGATTGGTTAAGTGAATCCGTAGTGGGAGGAGCTAAAACGGTTAAAACTTGCGTTAAAACCGTTGGTTCAAACGCGGGTCCTGTCTACAAGGGAACCAGCAAACTGGGGGAAACTCTCGCGAGATTTCTAAGGTTAGGCATTAATCTCGATGGGTCGTCAGGCAGCGAGTCTCGCGAGAATTTGCAGGTTCCGTTCTAGGCACGACCAAAAGTAACGGTCAATTTGGAGCAGTTAGTTAAACTTCAGTTAAACTCAGTTAAACTCAGTTAAACGTCGAAGAAATGGGAGATTTATTAAAAACAGCCACGACTTTTTTCTATCAACCCTGAAGATATTCATGATGTTTGAAGGCCAGTAGTTTACTTGGACAGCTAAAAAGGTTTGTAACCTAGAAGCTAACGTTAGAGCTAACTAGCTAACTAGCTAACTAGCTAACTCAAGCTAGCTAACTAGCTAACTAGCTAACTCTAAGGTTAGTTAGTTAGCTAGTTCATATGTTTGTTTAAGCTAGTGGTTTATTTATTTTGCACAATTTAAGACTATACATCATAACAAAGAAATAATAATAATAAATTAATAATATAAAGGAAGAGGCAAAAAACCCACTGGGCCTCCACCTAGAGACAAGATATATATATAAAGAAATAATATGACTACATAATAGTGATAACAAACAATTAGCTAGAACAAGATTAATATAAGGAAATAATATGACTACATAATAGTGATTACAAACAATTAGGACAAGATATATATAAAGAAATAATATGACTACATAATAGTGATAACAAACAATTAGCTAGAACAAGATATATATAAAGAGATAATATGACTACATAATAGTGATAACAAACAATTAGGACAAGATATATATGTAGTAAATATACATGTTAAATTATTTGTAAAGTGAAACCTTTGTTAAGTTAATAATTTCAGAAGTTGACTGGTATGAATATATAACATTACATTACTGATCAACCTGACAGGTGGAATATGAATATATGAGTGAATATTATTCTCCTTTATCAACAATGATTTGGGGTATTTGCCACAATGTGGTCCTCAGCATGTGTTTTATTGTGAAGGTTCAGACCGGTAGTGATGTGCTTCCTCCGGTGTAACTTGTCTCCCGGTAGAAACGGAGCGGAGAGTTGGTGAACAGTCTGGATCAGAGGATCAGAGTCGCTTTGGGGGACTAGTGAGCTTCTCTGTCTGGAGGAGAGCTGCTGGAGCCAGGAAACATATGATCTGAGAAGGTATCACTGCTATTTATTCACACATCTGCACACATCTGCACACACATCTGTAACAAACCAGCGTTTTAGATGCTTTTAGACCCTTTATTTCTTCACCTCACGCAGCTGCTAATGCAAACCTGCAGACTCACCTGTGCTCGTTTCAATTAAGGAAAAACTTCTGCTGTTTTTATTTAAACTAAAAGAGTTTTATGATGATGTCTTGTATGATTTGTCTCCAGTAGGTGCGTTATGTGAGTGTGCAACAACCTAATGTATTTTATTGTAGTTATTGATTCGGTAGATTCAATTCAATTCGATTTTTTTTTTTAGATGCAAATAGATGCAAAAACATAAAACCTATTTAGTGATGCCATTATACAAGTTAGAGGCTTGTAACAGTAAAACAATGAGTCTCTAAATTCCATGGAAGCAGATACTCTACAAGTTTATTATAGGAATTAGACATGAAATAGCCAGGTGTGTTTTTAATATCATCATAAACTCACTACAGTCACTCAGTGAGTCACCTGAGGGAGTATTTCATGGATATTGTTGTGATTTTTCTAAAGGTACATCTAGGCAGGGCTGCTCTCAGCAGACCTATAATCCTAACTCTGTTTTTATTACCACAAGCAGAGCTTGTCTCAACACTGATATGGTGAAAATGCCAAGCTGTAACTGTCAGTCATATCAATAAATTATTTGGAAATTGCCTGAAATTAAAAAAGTTGGCTGCAGCACTGGTTGGGAACAAAAGGTATGATTTTTAAAATCCTTTCACATCTAATGTGTCTTTACTGAGATGCATTAGATCCAGTTATTAAAACACATTTTCTGTTTTTATTAGTATCCCATGTCATAGGTGAAAACATGGCATTTATATGGTTACAGCTGTGTTACCTTCTGCAAGGAGTAAATGTGCTTTGTCTGATGCAGCCTTGCATGTGTACAGTAAGTGACAGTGATATATTTTACTCACTTGCTGATGTGCCTGCAGTCAGTACTTTATAAGCTTTAACTTGATCCACAAATTGTTTGTTAACATCCAAGCATGGCGAGGAATAATTCTGCAAACAAGGGGAGGACTTAAAGAGACATTAATTGAATCCGAGAAGGGATCATTGAGAGAGATGTGATGGGAGGGGCAGATCATATAATCTGTGATGTAAGTGAACATGTCTGTACATTATCAAGGGGTGGCTTTCCTACTAGAGACGAATGTCTGTTATTCATATCTCCATTCATTCATTTTTTAAATATTTTTACAAATCCATACCTGCACACTTAATTAAATCACAAGCCCTTTTAAGGGCTGTCAATCGATTAAAATAGTTAATCGCCATTAATCACACACTTTTTTATCTGTTCAAAATGTACCTTAAAGGGAGATTTGTCAAGTATTTAATACTCTTATCAACATGGGAGTGGGCAGATATGCTGCGTTATGCAAACGGATGTATATATTTATTATTGGAAATCAATTAACAACACAAAACAATGACAGATATTGTCCAGCAACCCTCACAGGTACTGCATTTAGCATAAAACAATATGCTCAAATCATAACATGGCAAACTGCAGCCCAACAGGCAACAACAGCTGTCAGTGTGTCAGAGTGCTGACTTGACTATGACTTGCCCCAAACTGCATGTGATCATCATAAAGTGGGCATGTCTGTAAAGGGGAGACTTGTGGGTACCCATAGAACCCATTTTCATTCACATATCTGGAGGTCAGAGGTCAAGGGACCCCTTTGAAAATGGCCATGCCGGTTTTTCCTCGCCAAAATTTAGCACAAGTTTGGAGCGTTATTTAACCTCATTCACGACGAGCTAGTATGACATGGTTGGTGCCAATGGATTCATCAGCTTTTCTTGTTTCATATGATGCCAGTATCTTCACTCTAGCTTTAAAACTGAGCTGCTTCAACCTAAACATCGCAAGTTTCGTTAATGCGTTAAAGAAATGAGTGGCGTTAAAACAAATTTACGTTAAGGCTTTATTATCACATTACCTTTGACAGCCCTAATTTTTACAAATCCATACATGCACACTTTTGAAATTGCATGCTTATATATATGTATATATATCTATATATATAATTTTAGGTTTGTCTGTAACTGCACAAACAGGAGCAGAATTGATTCAATTTGATGCACTTAATATTGCAACATAATCTTCTAGGATAACATACTTATAAAGTGCCATATAGATTTCACACTGTTTCAATCATCTCCTCTTCCTCCTTTTCTTCCCTGCTCCTCTCTCTCACACTCCCCTTTCCTCCTGCCTTTGCTACTCTTCCCTCTCTCTGTCCTCCTCTCCTTATCTCTTTCCACCTCCCTCACACATTTCCTTTCCTTCAAATCTCCTCCTCATCTCCTTGCTTTGTCCTTTCACCTCCTTCCTCTGTGCCTCCTGTCCTCTACCCTCCTCTCTAACGTTCCCTGTTTTTCTCCTTCCTCACCTGTCTTTTCCCTCTCCCTCCCTCCCTCCCCTCTTTCTTATTTTGTTCTTCCTCCCATTTCTTCAGGTGTGTCGTTCCCTCCTGTCTGCTGCTTCCAGGATGCAGTTCTCAGTCAGACTGAGCTTCTGCCTGCTGGGCTTCGTTCTCGTCTCTCTGTTTCCTCAGCCAGCGCGGGGTCAAGGTAAGTACCTCCGCTAGCCTGCTTTCCACTCAGGGGCCAACCAGGTCAACAAGGCCCAAAGGGGGTTTACCACACAGCTACACAGGACCGAACATGGCCGAGCTGGGCTTTTTAGGGCCAACAGGGCCAACGGTGGTGTTTCCTAATGGTATCCAACAGGGCAAGCTTTTAGGACTTTCCACATTGGCACCACATAGAGCTAGAAACTGGACTACCTGATACCGTCCAAGTTTGATTTTATTATAGGGATATGAAAGGCTTTCTATATTGGTGTCAAATGGGAATATCAGGAATTCCCACAGTGCCAAACAAGGCCAACAGTTTCATCATTGAAGCTCAGATTTTAGTGGTTGTTTCTAGGGATGTCACAGTGAGGAAAATTTAAGATTACCCTGTACATTTTACAAGACAAGATGATACTCAGTTATGTACTATAGAGCGCTTACTTTGTTCTTTAAAGTGGCGATCTTTAAGATTTCTTTCCTGGTTGACAACGGCAACCTAGGGCCTTCAACTTTGAGGCCAAACACGACTTTCTACCACAGAGCCAAACAGGGTTTCCTAGGGGTTCCCATTATGGTGCTTAGTAGGGTTTCCTAGGGTTTCCCATCATGGTGCTTAGTAGGGTTTCCTAGTGTTTCCATCATGGTGCTTAGTAGGGTTTCCTAGGGGTTCCCATCATGGTGCTTAGTAGGGTTTCCTAGGGGTTCCCATCATGGTGCTTAGTAGGGTTTCCTAGGGTTTCCCATCATGGTGGTTAGTAGGGTTTCCTAGTGTTTCCATCATGGTGCTTAGTAGGGTTTCCTAGGGGTTCCCATCATGGTGCTAAGTAGGGTTTCCTAGAGTTTCCCATTATGGTGCTAAGTAGGGTTTCCTAAAGTTTCCCATCATGGTTCTTAGTAGGGTTTTCTAGGTTCCCTAGGTTCACCTTTTTGCTGTCAAACAGGGTTAGGGTTAAGGGTCAGACAAGATTATGAACAGCCTCATTTACTTGAAAAATTAATTGGTTGTTTCTACAATGGTGCCAAACAGGGCTAGAAATCATCCACCACTTAACTGCTTTCAGCATTATGATAAAGATCGTAAGCTCACAGCTGACCCAGTAAACCTCAGGTTGGCCCTGTTGTTGTGGAAATGCAGGTATCATCATTTGCACTCACCGTTTCATTCAGCAGGTTCAATTCTGAACTTCACCATGTGGCAATTTTGATGTGCAGCTTTGCTCCAATGACATTGACTTTTATTTTGAAGTGTTTGTTTTTTTTATTTAAATTATCCTTTTAATGTGCATTTACCCTTGTGTGTCTGTCTCAAAGGGAAAAGCCTTGATGCCAAAATCATAATGAGAAAACGTGTTTTACTATCTGCTAGACAAACTGGTTTGCTGCGACACAGTCTGTCACCTCTGTAATTAATCCGCACATGTGTTTAACTTATTTATTTATTTATTTGGGGAAGTGTTCAAAGGGCATGCTAATGTTTAACTCAAGTTGAAACCTCCACGTCTTATTTTTTTAAATCAAAAAACATTTGCGCTTCACGTGTGCGTTAAATTTCTAACTTTACGTGAAGCAGTTTTTGATAAACGTCTCTTTTAGTCCTGTACATCTGTTAACTTCACAGTGTTTGTGTGTTTTACTCTTCATGTACTTATTTTTTCTCCTTTTGTTTCTGTGGTCAATCCATGTGCTCACATCGTCTCTCACCCCAGTTATTTTATTCAGTAATTAACACATAACCTCACTCATTACCTCATTAACAGAGAGAGACGAGTCTCATTAACACCATTATCATCATTAACAACCTTTTTATCAAGTAGACCTCTTCTCTGGAAATGCAAATGATGGTTGATATTCATGAGCTTAAATTAGCGGTGCTGAGTGCGTTTTCCTCTGATTATAGAAGACCTGATTATGGATCTAAGATGAGGTTTTATATCTGTTTTCAATCTTAATGTGTTGGTTGTCGCATCTTGTATGAGCATGTGGGAAAAACAGGAACACTGTAAAAGACTGATGTTTTGCTTTGAGCACAGTTAGGTACTGCTGCACCCAAACACATTTAGCATCCGCCAGCTTTCAAAGGTTGAACTTGAAACAAGGCTAAACCTGCAAAAGTGCTGCGGTGGAGAGCCGGAGCCTGCTGACATAGTGCCATAACCATAATAGTCAGTCGATGGGCTGACACTACTGCCAATACCATAATACCAGATTAGGGATTTGAAAGGTCAACATCAGGTCTGTCCTCGACCATTGAAATTCTTAGTCAACTTTACACTCGATTGGTTGATTCAATAGACAGATCTGTAAAAAGAATCACACACTTTTAAATCTGGTGTTTACCAGAGATGTGCTCATAAATTTCTTGGAAATAAGTCAACTCGGCTGCTGTACTGACAATGTCTAAGGGCGGCTATGGCTCAGAGGGTAGAGCAGGTCGTCCACCAATCGGAAGGTCGGTGGTTCGATCTCCGGCTGCTCCGGGTCACATGTCAATGTGTCCTTGAGCAAGACACTTAACCCCCCAAATTGCTCCCAAAGGTATAGCTATCGGTGTGTGAATGAGTATTTAGATTAGATCCTGATGGGCAAAGTTGGCACCTTAGCAGCCTCTGCCATCAGTGTGTGAATGGGTGAATACTGACATGTAGTGTAAAGCACTTTGAGTGGTCGGAAGACTAGAAAAGTGCTGTATAAATGCAAGTCCATTTACCATTTAACAACTAATCGATAAATTGCTTATACAAATAGATGGCATCAATTTTCATCATCAACTAGTTGGGTCTATGTTATGATGCTAGGCATGCGTTGTGGCAACTTCTTCTGGCGGTGGTGGGGGCAGTAAGCCAGCCAATGCCGCACTTTGTGTAGCTCACGCGATGAATAACAGGAAATGATGTCGTCTCCTTTCAAAAATAGTGGAAGCAGATACTAACTATACAGTGGAGAAATGTGCAGACGCACGATTACAAGTTTAAAAACAAACGTAACAGACGGAAATACCTTCTGTCTGTTTTTTCTGTTTTTTCTGTTTTTTTAATAACACCGAGGAAATAATAAAATGTTGCTTTTTGCTGTTCATCCGATTAATAATCGATTAATCGAAGTATAATCAACAGATTAATCGATTATCAAAGTAGTCATTAGTTGCAGCCCGAGTGCAGACCCACCCTTCACCAGGCACTACATATTACTACATGCTATTATCCGTTAGTCAGTTTGTTTTAAATTGGTATCCTTGTATACTTGTGTAATATTGCAAAATTTTGGTTCTCGGATAGCATTAAAATCAGGCCATGTATTGTGAAAAATGCAGAATTTAACCCAAGGTCTTTGTTTGTTTTGTCCAACCAACACTACAAAACCTAAATATATTTATTATCACTTAAGACAAAGAAAAGCAACAAATCCTCACAATTGAGAAGATGATACCAGCAAACATTTGGAATTTTTACTTAAAAAAATGACAATTAATTGACTATAAAATATTTTTTTTTTCTGTAGATTGAACAATAAATTAATTTGCCGATCGTTTCAGTTCTATGTTTCCCTCCAAGAAATGTTTACCAGTCAGTCTGCAGCCATAATTGGCCCAGTAAAGGTGCAGCCTGAGACTTAAGTCTGCCACAATAAGGACACTTGTTAGTTTTTGTTCAGAGTCTAAACGGAAAGCAACCGCAGCATTCCTCAGTGAAGAGGCCATAGTGTGTTAGCCTCGGCTACACCAGTGACCCAGGGAGAGCTGAGGAGTTACGACCGGCTTGGAGAGCTTCCACTGAGACACTCCTCAGCTCTGTGGCTCTGTGGTAGTCTCAGAAGAGTCAGATAAGATGAGAAGTGTTTCAGCAAAATATAATGGAACATGAAAAGCTGACGATGAATAGACTTTATGGTAATCTATCTATCTGCTTTTCTGTTTACCATGTTTCCTCGTGCTATATAGAAATGTAAGTTAGGCCTCTAATTAAGTACTTACTTGATGTCCTAAACTAAACTACTCTCTGAACCAACACCTGTCGTGGAATCCGTTAAAGGTGAAATTTTAGCAGCGTAGCTTAGGCTTTGTCGAGGCTTTTGTCTCGTGTTTTACTTGCCTGCAGAAATAATGGAAGAAGTATCTGCAGCCGGTTTCTGTACCTGAAGGGGAAACAGGCAAAAGGAATGTGGTTAAATGTCAGCGGTATGTTTTCTAGGTCACATCTTGTACAGTAGATTTCATTCAGAGAATGTAATCACAAGCTGTGAGGACAGAAGTGGAAATTGTCAGTGTATGAAAGAGGAAAAATTATTGGATTTACACAAAATTTTGAAGAGGGAAAAACATTTTGGATTTTTTTGTTTCACTCTTTTTACCATTCTCCATTACCAGAAACTCTGAAAGCTGTAGTTTGCTCTGGAAGGACAGCGGCCTCCATCTGCTCTGTGGCGTAAAGCGATGAAACATACAGTGTGCAGTGTTTTAAATACACTGACCTGTGAAACTGAATGTGATGATGATGATCGCTGATGTTGTAATGCTCTGTGTAGTATCTTTAAGAGAGTCTGCTCTGGCAGTGACAACATGGAGTCTTATATAAAAGAAAACATTTGCAAATTAAAAGTGACTTTAAGTTCCATCATCCCTTTATAGCTCCATACAAAGCCTCCTACTTGCTGACGAAAGTTTTACCAATTTCTATACTCGGCTCAGCACCGTCCCTTCACCTAATAACGTCCCCTGGATTCTTCTACTCTCACTAATAATTTAAAGCCGCCAGTTTTACTTCCAGTTTAGATGAAACCAGCTTAGATGAATTTACTGTTTATCAGACGACAAAGGAAGACAAGAAGTAGCGCAACACACCAACTCTCTCTGGCTCTTACCGCTCCTCCTGGCTGCACTAGGGTGCAGCAAACCAAATGTGGGACGGATAGACATGTTGCTGAGGTCCGCCGCTTGAAATGCAGTTTTGGGACGTTTTGGAGTTGCTAACACTGGCCGCTCTCTGCTCAGCTCCAACACCGACACCGCACCGGGCTGCTCTGAGATTCCTGTATTTCTCAAACAGGAATGTTCTTGTTTTCTTTTGGGCCGGCAAACCTCCAAAACACTATCGGCTGCTTTCCGTAAATTTATCTCCAGCAGGAGGAGACGGTAAAGAAGAGAGCGAGTGAGAGAGACAGTCAGTGTGTTGTGTTCATTCTGCCGATTTCGGGGATTTCACGTAATTGACTGCGTTGGTTGCACCCGTTCTCGTGTGAAAATAAACACACTAAACTAAGGTTGAGGAAACAAAAAAATTAATACCCTGCAGTTAGCTAATGCAACAAGTTGGGCTAACTATCTACACCTAACTAGCTAACTAACTAGAAAGACAAACTGACAGACAGATAGACAGATTTATCAGTTTGCTGCTGCTCAGATGCAAACGATCATGATTTAAACCCACTCAAAACTTTGTGTGTCTGACTTGCTGCTCAACTCCCGCTGGGTGCGACGGACACCTCTCCAAACCCTCCCCAGCAGCCGGCTCTGCTGTTTGAACAAGACTCTCCATGAAAAATAGATGAGAATTAAGTTCTCATCTCTACAGGCGAGGCCTTTTGTCTTCACCAGGCTGTTTGCTCAGCATCCAGTACTTGTCTCTGCGTGAGAATACAATTTCACAGAGAAGATCCATGGCTTTCTGTGAATGAATGTGTGTGTGTGTGTGTGTGTGTGTGTGTGCTGCAAAGGAACCGGCAGGTTTTCTTAAGAGGCGTGAGAAAAAAAAAAACAACAACCAAAGCGGCATGGATTTTTTTATGTGCACATACAAAAACACAGTTGCGGAAAAACATACATAATTCATGCACATGTGGATGCACTCACACATGTGCTGCACACACAATCAACACATTTCAACTACAAACGGAGAGGTGCAAAAATCTGCTTCTCCAATCATTTGGGATTTGCGCTCCAGAGGAGAGAGTGTCCTTTGTTTCCGAGACAGAGAGCTAAACCCTGAGCCGAAATCCCACGCAGCCCTCATTCTCATCCCCAGGTTGGTGAGATAATTGGTACTGTATTACTTATGTGTGTGTTTGCATATACATATATTTTTTGCCTGCTGTTGAATGCGCCGGCTTCACATTCTCTCCATTGACATCAGGATTATCCTTCCTGTGCTGAACTCAAGTTTCTTTGCATACCTACATGAGTAGTTTCCTGCAGATAATGACATGCATAAAGAGGCGGTTCACCACAAAACGCTGCAGAGGTGTTTGTTGATGGGTCTTATCAGCTTGACTAAATCCTGTATTGTGGAGAAAGCTGCGGGGAAGTGAATAAATCAGTTCAGAAAAGCTAAAGAACTCTTCAAATTTGTGTCGTCTGCAACAAAGCTGTCTCCTTACCTTGGGCGACGCATTACAAAAAAATCTGTAAACGTGTCATGTGGAGAGACAACATGTATGCATTTCGTCCCAAACAGACTCACTTCTAAAAGTCAATATTTTTTTGTTTTGTGTGAACCATCCCTTTAAGCCTCTTGTTTGTTGTGCGCCGGAGCATCAGAGCTCTACCAGGCGTCAATCACAGTGTAGGTATTTAAAGAAGTCGGCGGCAGCAGATGGCTCACCTCATAATGAGGACACAAACACAGGAACGAGTTTGTGGGTTTCATATTTTATTTTCCACCCCCTGTTTTTTTTTTTTTTTTTTTTTTCATAGTTAACCAAATTAGATTGGGGAATGTGTTGCTTCTAGATACATGATTATTATCTGGGATTTGGCTCTGCCGGTGTGAAAATGACGGGGTGTTGTGGTTGTTGACCATGGAAATGTGGTTTTTGGCATTGCAGTACTTTACAATGGCTTTACTCCAGTGTTTTAACCTGCGTCTTAATGTGAAAACACAACAATACTGTGTAGGAGTTTAGTGGAATGTGATCATACTCCACTACTAACGCAGTATTGTTGCCTTTTCAGAGGGTTTATACGCAGGTCGAGGCCGTTGCAAAGTGTATTTGGATATTGTGCAGCTCAGTGGATGTAGTCACTGTGTGTTGTACATCTGAACACTCCTGCTGAGGACAGGAGAGGAATAGTAAACAGATGCTATTCCAGTGCCTTTCCCTTTGGTGCCCTTTGTTCTTTTTCTCCTTGCAGTTAAAAGGAAGTCACATTCACTCCTTTTTCTCATCCTCTTCTTACCCCCCGACGACGATTTCAAAGCACGGAGACGCAGAAAGGAAAGAAAATGAGATCAGCGCAGGGAGGGATCATACAGAAAGGGAGAGACGGGAGGGACGGATGAGGAGACGGAGGGCGTAAGCTTGAGAAAATGAATATGAGGGAAGGATACAGGGAGGAAAGTGGGGGGTAGGCCTCTAGGCGGCTGACAGGGCCAACAACTAATCAGGATGAGAGGCAGGGGCGTCGCTTTGATGCCACCGGTAAGTGGAACACAGAAGAAGACCTGTCGTATCCCCACCGAGACGAGCACAATACAGGCTCGTCAATAGATGAGGAAGAGGATGAGGATGAGGAGGAGAATGAGACTTCGCTTTTTAATGTGACATCTGTGCAAGCTAATCTCTCTGATGTGTATCCTCCCGCTTGGATGAGATACAATTTTTTCCTTATTTATTTATTTATTTATTTATTAATTTTTTCTCTCCTTTTCCTATCTGTTTAAAAACACAGATGGAGCGACTGCCTCTCTACGCCACCATAACTCTGGAGGGAGTTCAATCTAACTTAAGTCAGTCACAGTTGTGTTTGGCGCTTAGCGGATGAGCGAGCGCGCCGAGGTAAAACAGAAGGAGAGCAGTTTCTGTGAAACCTGCAGATCTGTAAAACATCCTGAGCACTGATGCTGTTTGTCGCTGTTTTAAGGATAAACATTCACTTTGAAGCACGACATCTGTTTATAGCGGCAGTTTGACACAACTTCTTGTGTCTTATTAATCATGTGGGGTTGGGAATTAAAACAAACTGACTGAACACAATTGAACTCTATCCATTGTTATGGATGTAATCCACTAATACGCACTGATATGAGATAAAGAAGTATTTGTGGTATGGACGGTGCATGACAGGGATCTTTTATTCATTCATTCATTCATCATTCAAATATTTACAGAACTGACAGTTATTGTGTGAAGTTGTTTATTTTTGTTTTTTTCTCTGTCCAGTTTCATCGCCGCGGAGATTTCGTGCCAAAGTCCTGAGTCCCACCAAGCTGCACGTGACATGGAAAGAGCCGAAAGGACAGTTTGAAAGCTACAAGGTCATTTACACCACACGACCAGGTAAGATCCAGCACTGACACAAGTCATGACTCTCCTCATGACGTATTTTCATCATTGATACCTTCACCTCTAAGATAGAGGGAGTTCTGTTTTCACTGCAGACTGATTTAGTTGTAATTTGGTGGACTGATCACCCCCAGCATGAGGATCTGCTGAGATTTTCATGAGGCTCCAGATAGGGGATGTCACAGTGAGGACATTTTCCCACTGGTTAATGAACTTTTGACAACACCGGTGTTACAGATTAACGTTAGATTAACGATTAACGTTGGATGGCTGTGTGTCCACCTGGTTCGCCTCATTATGGTTCCCTTATAGCATTGGGTTTAAATCTGAATTATTGCCAAATAGGTGCTTTTCACTTTCACACCAAATCCTCTGCCGTTGTTTTGTCTGTCAACTCTCGTCCCGTGTGTGAAATCTGACTCCTGCTACTCTGAGCTGAGTCTCCGTACGTAGCATTCACTTTCACTCTCAAATTGTAGTGTCTGTCATCTGACTGAGTATTGATAACACAGTGCTGATACGCCAAAATGAACTGAATGGGTTTTATTTCTGTAAAAAAAAAAAGTAAAACGACGGTGGGTAGGTAATGTAATCGGTGTGTGCCTGAACACCGTGTAACACCGGTAACACTGACTACCACGACAAGCCTACTCCAGATGTGGGATTTCTGGTTCTTTAGTAAAATAATGTTGTAGGACTTTACATCACGTATTTACCAGGTGCTCCCAAAATAAAGTAGGAATAAATTCAATAGGAGGTTAGATTTACCTAAAAATTAAACACGACTGTTTTTCTTCAAGTACATTAGAAACTACTTCTAGTGATCAACTGCTTATACGGACACAGAAGGTTGAAAAGGAATCCTTCCTATACAAATGCTGTTAGATCGTTGGCTTATAGTAATCAAGTAGCCCCCTTGCAGTGTTCATTTTGGGTCTTTTCATACATTGCAACATATGGAAAAATATGTTAAAACTACGGTAATTCTATATACAGTATATCTTTTTTTATACTTTACTATCTTGATACTTTGCCTCGCGGCTCACTGTAACCCGTCTGTGCTCCAGCTGGATACCTGAGGCTGGTGCTGCGCGCACATTGAAATCATGACGGGGAAAAAGAGTCATTTTCTCTGAATGAAACAAGATGCAGCAGTGAAACGTGGTGTTCCTCAGCTACCTTACAGAAAATTAATGCGCACAGGGAAACCTCTTGTGGTTGAAGCCGCCCTCCTCAAGCGTATTGATAATGCCGGGTTACGTAATAATACCCCCTTAAAATGAAACTGATCCTCATCCGGCTCTGCGCAACCGCAGCGTGGGCAGCACATGCAGATGAACAGTGCCCGCTAAACCTTCATTCAGCCAGCGCCCAGAGCTCCTTTTTTTTAGCCGGCGGGGGAGCGAGGAGCCCCGGAAAAGGGAAACAGCTGGCCGAAAACAGCAAAGCCTCACCCCAAGCGGGTTTTTGATGTAATAAATAGACAAATGTCAATTAAATGGTAATCTGCATGAAAAATAATGGAAAACAAATAAAATTTGATTATGATAATCATATGCTTATAGTGATCAATTTTACCCGGAACACGTGGTCCGGGTGGTTTCCACTGTAATTAAAGGGACTGATTGTAACTTCTTGCACGTAGAAATCATTGCAGGTCGGTGTCCAATGTGCACTCGCGTGTGGCTACACTGTTCAGACTCAGACTCCAACACAAACGACACGGAAGCACCAAAACCGCAAAGTTCTATCTAGTGAAGCCCATCTTGCAAAACAGTGTTGGCGGCGGTCGGAGGACGCGTCTCCAGGAACGGAGTATGTGCTCTACTTTTGTTGACTTTACGGCTAGAGGTGTCGCTGTCAACAAGCATTTCTGATTCTTACAAACAGTATCTTAAATATTTTTCCCATTTGGTATGTGTGAATGACGTGTTGCGATGTCGCAAGAGTTGACCGCAAACTCTGCACCAAGTTTCACATCCCTCCTTCATCGATGATTCATTTGTAATAAACAATCTGCAAAAGATCAGACGACCAGAATATTAAACCCAAACGATAGAACGGTTTAGTTTTAAGGCTTCAGCTTTGCCAGTTGGAGGATTGTTCAGAGCTGGTGGAGCTTTGCTCTCTGCAGAATCCTTCTAGTTTGAACTTGATTTGTCCAGGGAAATCTGACAAGTTCACCTGTACAGTCGTGCCTGACGTTCACACAGACGCCTACATTCACACCTGGAAGCTGAGCAGTTCGACCTCTGTGATGGATTGGTTGTGTAGTCTCTCACTCGGGATATGCATCATTAAGGAAGAGCCTCCATCAGCACTACTAGTTAAAAGTTGCACCAGTCTGGTACCCAGATGACACAAAGTGTAAAATGTCAAACAGAATGTAGGTTAATACAGTTTCTGTCCCGCCACAAATCATATTGACTATATGGCGTTGCTGCAAAAATTCTAGTTATGCACAGCGGAGCACAGTAGTTGAACCTCTTTCCCCCCCGAGGGAGAGCAGAGCAGACTTTTTTATGTGGGTTTCACCTGCATGCTGGTCCATAATTCACTCTATGGAGAAAGAGGCGTAGCCACACACAGGATCTGATATAACTGATACCGGGGCTGTTCACGAGCCTGCAAACATGTCTGGATTTATTGATGAAGGCTTCAACAAGTTTGTTTTTTTACAAGTTTGTGAAAATACTTGGATCTGGAGTGTTGTTAATGTGTTTAGATTCACTTCAGGTGTCATTTCAAGTGGGGTTGTGAGTAAATGAGTGGAGGACTGGAGTGGAGTGTCCCCCCCCAACCCTTCTGACACTTGATTGTAACCCGTTTAAATCAATGAAATCAACACCTCTTAAACAGTTTCTGAACACTATATAACCTTCATGAAGGTAGGATTTATTCTTTTTAGCCAGGTGTACGCAATAAACTGAGTGTAAACTGACACCAGAGCTGCTTGTAGGGTTGCACCATCACTGTCAGTTTCAACTACAGTACAGAAGGTTAAATGCAGCAGCTCACTGAGTTCAGCTACATAGAAACTGGTTCATGGTTGGCTGCTGTTGTCTTTGTATTCTTCACAACATAGACATTATATTCCATGTCATAGATTGACTGTAATCATAGCTGGTTGGGCAAGTGGGTCAGGAATCAACTTGCTCAAAGTCATGATACAAATTGTTTTATATATTAGTGCTTATCAAATAACAACAAAGATGACGTTAATTGTCATGTTTTATCAGCCTTGCTCTCAAACTTGCAAACAAGCGATAGCAATAGGCTACATAGGTGGAGTTTGGCCCACATCCTCTAAAGTAGTGGTGTCCGGGCCGACTTTAAGCTTTGTTTATACACCGTGGCGGGGGCCTCCGTAGATGGCCCGCATGCTACGAGTGTGCACAGAGGCGTTTATGCTCGTTGCAGTATGCTCCAAAAAGCCAGAGGGCGCCGAAACTAAATATTCTGTGGATAAGCAAGAAGTCAACGAGTGGTACCGGGAAAGAAAGCAGGCTGCCTGGCAACGGTAGTAAACACAGACGTACCGCCAAACATTACATTTGTGTTACTGTCGCTTACCTCCAAGTCTAAAGGACTTCCTGTCTCTCGGTGCGTCCCCTCGGGTTGCCACTCTATCTATCAGACTGTTTCTTAGCTTTTACTAAATGATCTCTCATATTCTTTCACAGCCTGCAGCAGAAAGACTCTTCTTTCTCCAGTGTGTTGAATATTTCTTTAGGTATTTAAAGTATTTAATGTCATGTGACTGTCCCTGTGGACTCTCAATGAGCAGCTGTAGAGATGTCTGTACAGGCATCAAAGTCCGCGATTCCCTGCATAGAAGCGGCAGCTCTTGAAAAAGATAAATTTGTTTCGTACTCGCCACACAGCAACTTAACTTTTTTATTTGGTCCACTATAATTTGTGCACTGTGAAACTGAACCAGAATATCTAGAAAATGAACCAACAGTATCACAGACTATGGCTTGTGAAAGCGGCCTAATCTGTCTTCCAACATGGCGTCTTGGTCACTAACACGAAGTAGCACAAATGTTCCGATATATGATAGAATTGCTTGTTTTGACAGTAACAGGTAGCAGCTGAAGAAGGCTGTGGATGCTGTAAATATTGTTAGTGTCAGTGCAGGCGGTTAAAAATGTTCAGTGGGCCGTGACAGACATTCATTCATAGTTAATGTTTTATTTTTATTTATATAAATTCACTGGATTTCAAAGCTTGTGTGGTCTAATTTAACACTCAGCACTGACAAGCACACGGCGACTCATGATTCAGGTTAATTTTAGGAGTTGCTCATTTGCATATAGAAGTTAAAAATGGAGACAGAGAGAAGAAAAAGAGGAGATAGAGCACAAATGGTACAGACTGTGTTTGTGTGTTTGTTTACGCAATGCTTAGAGAAGAGGTGTGTTGTTGTTACAGGCCTAGTCTGCAGGTTTTTATTGCAAAAAAAATAGATGCACAGGTATGAGTAGCTGTAAAAACTGGAACGTGTGTGTTTGCGTTCTTCACTGTTTTATAGTGATGAGGAAATGTTTCAAATGATCAGTTAGTCAGTTCAGTCAGTTTGCCTCAGGAATAGTGTGAACTTGAATGGCTCTACAGACCAAACAGTCATGGGTTTTTTCATTATCTTTTCTTCATTTCTTTCCTTTCTGTTCTGGTTATTTTTCTCTCTGAAGAAGACGTCAGAGTGCAAAGAGATGTTTTATTGGAGTGGAAAAAGGTGCAGCTGCTGTAAAAAACGGTCCTCTGCTGCTGAACGTACCACTGATGTTCTGTCCATAGATTAGATCTCCATAGAGATCCATTCAAACAACCAAGTCACTCATGAACCTCAGGTCTATGTAGCTCCACATCTTCTGATGCAGTTATTAATGAGAAGTTATGAATCAATGTCCTATTAAATGTTCCCTTTGGAACAAACAAAACAATTTAAGATTTTCGTCTTTGTCTTCTTCTTCTTCTTCTTCTTCTTCTTCTTCTTCTTCTTCTTCTTCTTCTTCTTCTTCTTCTTCTTCATCTTCTTCTTCGTCTTCTTCTTCTACTACTTCCTCTTCCTATTCTTCTCCTTACTCATCATCTTCTTCTTCCTCCTGTCCTTCTTCTTCTTCTTCCTGTCCTTTTTCTTCTTCTTCTACTACTACTTCCTCTTCTTCTCCTTCCTCTTCTTCTTCCTCCTACTCTGGTCCTTTTTCTTCTTCTTCTTCTTGTTCTTCTTCTACTACTTCCTCTTCCTATTCTTCTCCTTACTCCTCTTCTTCTTCTTCTTCCTCCTGTCCTTTTTCTTCTTCTTCTTCTACTTCCTCTTCCTATTCTTCTCCTTACTCCTCTTCTTCTTCCTCCTGTCCTTTTCTTCTCCTTCTTCTTCCTGTTCTTCTTCTTCTTCTACTATTTCATCTTCCTCTTCTTCTCCTTCCTCCTCTTCTTCTTCTTCCTGTCCTTTTTCTTCTTCTTCTTCTTCTTCTTCTACTCTTACTTCTAGTCTTACTGCTACGATGGTGCAAAATGCCGTCTGTTGATATTTGTTACCGCTCTCACTATTTGGCCAAATAAATCATCCCCTCCGTGTGTGCATGCATGAGCATTCATGTTGGCAGAACACAACACATAAACAATACAGGGATACGGTTCTACAGCATCACTAGTGGTCAAAAACTACACCGAGCACCTTTAAGGAGGTATTAAGGCTTTAAGAAAGGTGTCTTTTGAGGCAAGTTTCAGGGATCTCAGCCCGGTGTTTTCTCAAACCTTCAGTCTGAACTACGGTGAGATATGGACGTTAGTTGTCTGTGTTGTTGTTGGTCCTGCGCTCTCTCCTGACTGCTTTACAAAACTAACACTTTCTAAACTTATTCAGTCAATAGAATTGAACAGAGACTGTCGATTTCTGAGCTGTTGTTTACTGGGTGCTCCAAGGTAGTGTATGCTCATCCCAACATGATGTCATGTGTGTAGGCAAGACGGCAAAAAAATCTCAAGAGAAGAATATGCCAGCACACTGAATATATGCTCCCAAAAAGATGATTTATTAAAGGACATTTCAGGAGATCTATTAGCAGAAATGGAACATAATATTAATTAAAGCTGCAAGCAGCGATGAACGGGCCCTCGCCCACGCTGGCACGTCTGGGGAACACGCACGTCGGGGAACACGCTGTCGTGGCAGTTATCTGTCTTCAGACCAGGACTGTTATCCAGCTTGAGAAGTTTGGAGCAGCTGGGACTAGGTAAAGGCAAGTAACAACAGCCTTCTGTGTCATGGGGTAACTTCAAAATTCACGTGCGGCATGACCGTTTGTCCGATCAAAAATTCCTTTGCAATTTAGCATCACAGCAGTTTGAGGATTATACCACCCAAATTTCACGCGAATCCGATGAACTCTCTAGGAGGAGTTCGTAAAAGTGTGCATGAATGACATA
>CAKAOI010034263.1:0-22047 GCA_916701655.1 Sebastiscus albofasciatus | reverse complement strand
ATGCCAGCACACTGAATATATGCTCCCAAAAAGATGATTTATTAAAGGACATTTCAGGAGATCTATTAGCAGAAATGGAACATAATATTAATAACTGTTTTCATTAGTGTATAATCACCTGAAACTTGTTTTCGTTAGCTAACTGGCATCTAGCTAATGCCTTTTTTTCGGGCTGTCCACATTAACACGATAACGCGTTAACGCAAATGCCACTAATTTCTTTAACGCAACTTGCGATTTTTAGGTTGTAGCGGGCTCCGTTAGAGTTAGGGTGAAGATACTGGTATCATATGAAACTACACAACCTAATGAATCCATCGGTACCAACCATGTCATACTAGCTTGTCATGAAGGAGGTTAAATAACGCTCCAAACTTACGCTAAATTTTGATGAAGAAAAACTGTCATGGCCAATTTCAAAGGGGTCCCTTGACCTCTGACCTCCAGATCAGTGAATGTAAATGGGTTCTCTGGGTACCCACGAGTCTCCCCTTTACAGACATGCCCACTTTATGATAATCACATGCAGTTTGGGGCAAGTCATAGTCAAGTCAGCACACTGACACACTGCCAGCTGTTGTTGCCTGTTGGGCTGCAGTTTGTTATGATTTGAGCATATTGTTTTATGCTAAATGCAGTGAGGGTTTCTGGACTATATCTGTCATTGTTTTGTGTTATTAATTAATAAATATATACATACATTTGCATAAAGCAGCATATTTGTCCACTCCCATGTTGATAAGAGTATTAAATACTTGACAAATCTCCCTTTTAAGGTTCATTTTGAAATGATAAAAAGTGTGTGGTTATTTTCCGATTAATCGCGATTAAATATTTTAATGGATTGACAACCCTAACTAGGCAACATCTTAAAACAATCTGAATAGACTCATTTACACAAAGAGACAAAGACCCATCACATTTGACATACACAAATACTGTTGAAATGTTGTTAATGTCTGTATAAACATATCTAGAGCATCTTTTTAGAGTGCTGGTGCCTTTTCTTTAACTTGAGACTGTTCCTGAAAGGGAACATTTTACCAGAGATACAGACTTGCCCACTTCATTTATTTATTTACCTCTGCACTGCTGGACGCACCGATCCATTGTGGCCTGAAGTCTGAAGGTGAAGTCAACCTCTGCCACTAGTGCTGCTGTCAGCCCACGGCCAAGTAAACCTGTAGCTTTTGGTAAGGCTCGGCCGTCTGTTTGATCACAGTAATGGAGAAAATGTCAGATAAGATGCAGTAAGCACCGGCGGCCGTCCCCTGACACTGCGGGGAGGAGAGTCGAATGGACGGAGGGAATGACACAAGAATATAAAAAAGAGGGAGATACTAGAGGGCAGGATGAAGGATGGAGCCGGGGAGACATGGAGAGTAAATGGAAAGACGGATGTTGGGTTTAGATAAATAAAAGGTAAAGCGGGGAGAGGGTGACAAATCCAGACAAAATCTGCTCATCTGCAGCTTCTGTCAAAAAGCAAAAACATGTTTCTAAGTGAAAGATTTGCTGGTTCTGAATGATGACATGTAGTTCCCTTCAAACATCGGGACGCCTTTCTCTTTCGTCAAACGATGTAAATTCTTTTCAGTCCAACAGCAACGAGCCTCACATGTGCTATAAAGCTTCACTGCCTTTTTTTCATATTCTCACAGACATTCAAAACTGGCTTGACATTTTCACCAAAGCACGATGGCCTCATTTCTGAGACATGCCCACACAGCTCGCTGTGCAGCACGCTGCCTTTGGGTAGTGCTTATAGTTTTGAAGAAAAATGGAGAGAAAAGAAAATCTGATTTTAAAAAAAAAAAAAAAAAAAAGTGGAAGTGCAGGGACGGCTGCCTTCTGGGCCGAGAGAGGGAGGTGAATGACGGGGACGATCATCTTCTCGCTGTAGGCCGCTGGTAGCAGCGTGAGTGTAATGAATGTGGAAAAGCGGTGACGGAGCGGTAGTTAATTTTCTTAAACGGCGGGGAGTTTTTGTGGAGCTCTGCCGGATGGTTTCATTGAGCTTGTCTTTTCATGACTCATACTTCGTCATAGTTTGGACAGATACAGACAGGTGCAACATACAGAACAAGTTTTAACGGACAGATTGTGAAGACAAACTGATTATTATTAAATGTAGCTGTACTGTAGAAACATTTTTGGGAAAGATATGTCTTAATTGTTGAAGATACACTTTTGTAATTCTAGAGTTTAAGGAACCAGTTCCTGTTTTTGCAGTTCTTTTGTAGGAGCAGATGGTGGAAAGTAGATTTTTTTAATCAATCATTCTTACATAAAGAAATTGACTTTGATCACTGACAATTTGAGGAGATTTATTGATCCTAGTGGGAACATTTGTTCTGCAGCAGCAGCAAAAGCAGAAGAACTGAGCAGAAGGCAACACGACAAATTGAATTTTATTGCACAAAAAAACAAATCAAAGAAGGAATTAGCACTTTTCTTTCATCACAAACTCTTAAACTAATTTGCATGTGTAACTCCGATGATCTTGGACTTCTCAGTCAATATCTGTGGACATGATAGACTCTCTCTCAAAGCCAGGAAATAGAAACCTACGCTTCTGATCTGTAAACTGCTGACTTCTGCCAAACCTTCTGCTGCTACGACAGCGAACCACGTTTGGCAGGATTAGATGCTGAAAACATTTCATTTGATTGATTTATTTGATTTTGATTATTAAAGTTTTGTTCATATTCTTGGTTTATACCTTTTTACTGTGTGTTCTTATTTGTTTTGCCTCTGGTCTCTATGACGTTATCTGGTGTCAGGCAGAGTTGTCAACTGGGTGGATTCAAAGGTACGGACCCAGGCAGCGCTGTGATGAACTGTCGTCACCTCAGGCGTTAATAAAGTTAATCTTTCTTCTCCTCACTTTGTGATGCCCGAGGGCTTCTAAATGTTCCTGTTCTTTTCTTGGCAGTTCAAGCGATTGTGTCATTTCCAGATTTAATGGAAGTAGGTTCCATCGATTCCATCAATCGTGATTAATTGCAAATTAATCGCAAATTTTAGATCTGTTCAAAATGTACCTTAAAGGGAGATATGTCAAATATTTTAAAATTATATAAAAGATGCTGTTTTCTGTCCTTTCTTCCTCTTCTCATCCTTCTTTCTGCCTTTACTTCCTTCCTTTCCTTTTCCAGCTCTTACCAGTTGTCCATCATCTTTATAGTCCGTCTGTCTCCATTTGTGTCGTATTGATCCATGTGTTGCTGCTCCAGGCCAGCACAGTTTAAGTGCAGGTCAGGTGTTAAAAAGACTTTGTCCCAAAAGTCCACAACTCACTGTGTTGATATTTCCACATAACACAAGTTTATAACATTTGACCTGCAGTGGGCGAAGGCCTCCGCCTCCTGTAAATGGACGAACGAAGTTCAGTTTGCAAGTTTAATCGCTCCTTCAGGAATTGAAACTTTTGCTGTTTGAGTACGAAGTTATTTGAAGTTATTATTTGTACATCACTGCAGGAAGGTGAGAAGACAAACTAACTGCTAAATAAGCAACTTTTTTCCACAATTTTTTCATTATGCTAATGAGTTGAAGTTGATTTGCTCTTTTTCACTTTGTCAGTCAGACTTCTTCACTCTTAATGCTGTGTGCATTTTCAGTGGAAGCTGGCGACATGAAGCTACTGACTCCTGACAGTTGTCGCGCTACAAACGAGCTGGTCTCAACTTTATTAAGTGCTCGTTTTTGTTTCACCCTGTTTTCCGTTCCATCTAAAAAAATGCCATTAGCCGGTTCGCTCCGCTATTTAATGACATAACTACGTCAACGAGCACTTGAGCAACACTTCAGCGGGCAATGTAGCTGGCTATACTTGGCCGTTTTGTCGCTTTTGGCACACGTAGTGTGAACATAGCTTTAGACGTATTGACCATCAGACTTCAGCAGCTCACCGTTTGTTCTTTTCTGACCCCGGAACAGGTGGAGAGCAGAAGGAGACTCAGGTATCGAAGCAGGAAGCAAAACTGCTCATCGAGGACTTTGACCCCTCTAAAGAATACAACTTTAAGATAATTGCAGTCGGTGGAGGACAGCAGAGTAAACCTCTCCAGGCCAAACATGAAGGTAAGAGACCTTTCACCCTCAGTAGTACGACTGAATCTGAAGGCTGATACAAGCTGTGTTAGATTGATGCCTCCAGATATGTTCAGACTGGAGGTTTACAGAAGTATAATTAAAAGAGACATTCTGATGTAAAAGGTGGCAGCCACATTGAATCACAGTTGACAGAAAACTGAACTGATCTCTATGTGACATCAGGCTGCACTTCTGGCTCCAATCAGTGATGTCACAGCGGGTGCTTTCCATCAGCTGTGATTGGCAGAACGCCTGCTGTGACATCACTGATTGGGGTGTGGCCAAGAGAGCAATATTCTTGAGAGCTTTGAACCCGTAGAGCAAGACAGCGGTACGGTGTGATTCAGTGATGCCTCCGCTGTTTCTTTGGCTAATGTTGTGCGTTTGGTGGAGGAGTGCGAGACAAGTTGAACAAAGAGCGAATTCAAACTGCAATGACTGCACGCCTCAACTCACAGTTGTAGTCATGAATGTAAAAAATATGCCCAGTGAGTTGTTTACTTTGCTTCAGTCTCTGACATTCAGCAACCTGCTGGTATTTACTTGTCGTACTGAGCTTCAAGAAAAAAATAAATGCTACACATAGACTTTTTAAACAGGATTTGTATTGCAGAAATCCACAGGAGTGTTTCCTCCAGAAATGTATCACATCAGGGTGGAAAAGCCTGTTGACTCAGCATTTAGAATATCATGCTGCTCTTCAAAACTAAATAAATATCACATTATAGTTACAGTTTGTAAGCAATGATGACGTGCGTAAATATGCACACGCAATTTAGCAACTGAAGTACGGCGGAGTGCGATAGCTTGTCAAGCTATTCAAAGGGCTTTCACCACCAAAGATCGTGAATGCAACCTAAACAAATAGACTTTCCATATCTGTGTGCTATCAGTGAGTCGGAAGAAGACATAAGCAAGTGGCCAAGTTTTTAGTGGCCAGATACACCGATCAGCCATAACATTATGACCACCTGCCTAATATTGAGTAAGTTCCCCTTTTGCCACCAAAACAGCCCTGACCAGTGAAGGCATGGACTCCACTAGACCTCTGAAGGTCTGCTGTGGTATCTGGCACCAAGCCGTCAGTAGCAGATCCTTTAAATCCTGTAAGTTGCGAGGTGGGGCCTCCGTGGATCGGACTTGTTTGTCCAGCACATCCCAAAGATGCTCTATTGGATTGAGATCTGGAGAATTTGGAGGCCGAGTCAACACCTCAAACTTGTTGCCATCCATATGATGTAAAAGAAAACGTGATTCATCAGACCAGGCCACCTTCTTCCATTGCTCCATGGTCCAGTTCTGATGCTCACGTGCCCATTGTAGGCGCTTTTGGTCAGTGGACATGGGTCAGCATGGGGCACCCTGACTGGGCTGCAGCTACGCAGCCCCAACAAACGACACCTTTCTATCGGAACCAGCATTAACTCTTTCAGCAGTTTGAGCTCCAGTAGCTCTTGTATTGGATTGGACAACACGGGCCAGCTTTCGCTCCCAACGTGCATCAATGAGCCTCGGGTCTGACCCTGTCGCCGGTTCACCGGTTTTCCTTCCTTGGACCACTTCTGGTAGGTCCTGACCACTGCAGACCGGGAACATCCCACAAGCGCTGCAGTTCTGGAGATGCTCTGACCCGGTCGTCTAGCCAGCACTATTTGACCCAGTACAGCTGCAGAACTATTTATTTAAACAAACAAATCATAATCTTTAGTCGCTCATTTCTGAATTGAATTATTACCGAATCACAGCCATGCTGATATTCACAACAACAGCACTCCCTCTTGTGTGATGTTATTTAAGTGTCCTCAATAGCATGATGTTCTCCTGTGTGACAAATGTTATGTTAATGAAAAACACTGTGAGGTCAGAATCTAAATGTGGGTGATGATGTTTGACATTTAAACAGTATTGGATTGTAAAAACTCTCCACTGGCAGTCAAGTTAACTGAATAGCAGATCTTAAAGATGGGGTCCAACTGAGTGATTGATTATAACAAATATAAATATATAAATGTCGACGGTTTGGCCGAATTGAAATGCGGAGCCAACTTGTGTTAAAACAGAAAGCATCAGTGTTGATTCAGAGAGATCCTCGGGCTCATCAGGACCTAAACTTTAATCACACTGTGCCTAATTGATCAAAGTAAGTGAGGTTTTGATGTTGTTTTTCAGTCGCTGCCACTTGGCTGATTTCTTACATAAAAGCTTAAATACACTCAGATTTGTTATGGTATCTATTCTGGTCGATTCTATTCTTGGGATTTTTAGAAACATTAAGTTCCCTCTCTTAAAGTTACTGTGAGGAACTTTTAACTGGTGAAACAGTCTCAGTAAAATACTGATGCCTCTATATGACCTACATAAGTAAACGAGACCATCAGCAAGAAGATTGGCTATTTCTTAACGCTTCATCGGGTCTGATTCCCTGCGACATTAGATGAAACTATTTACGGCATGCAGGAGATCTTCAACTCAGACTCCAGAGGGGTCAGCGACCAGCCCACCGCGGATTGACCCGGATCCAGCAAAAAAAATTCCAGCGGCTCCTCCTCTGGCCACGAGCAGAGCTTTACCTTGCTGCCCCGCCAATCCACGCTGATCCAGGTAGGACTGGCCAAAGACGAGGTGATTGAGAGGATCTCTCACGTGGTCCAGGACGATCTGTACATCGACTTCGGCGGGAAATTGCAATGTGTGTGCCGGCGGCCAGAAACTGTAGCAGGGCAGCAAGGTCCATTTGCGGTTGCGGGACCTGGAGCTCACCGCCTGCTTCCTGGGAGTCAACACCGACACCACGCTGCTGGAGGTCCAGGCTGTATTGCTGGGCTTGCTGGAGGGAAGGGAGGCATGGGAGAACCAGAACCAGGACTGAGCGGGGCAGACTGTCAGACCCTGATGCAGTAAAATGAGAGGTTTTCTAAAGGGAGTCTGGCAGCTGCAGATCTTTACAACATAATGCGGTGGTGCTCATGGAAATGTTACCGCTTTTGTCCACAGGGGTCGCCCAAATCAACACAAAATGAAAGCTCCTTTGCATTTTTTTTTATCTGTTTTATTCTCTTGTTGCGTTTTATTGGTTGATTCATTGATTGAAATGGATTGATCCCAGCCAAGTTACTGTGTCTCTCCTCTCCTCTCCCACTATTCATTAACGTAGATTCTTGCTTTATGTGTTATTTCTTCCAGCTCAGCAATCAGGAGTCGAGGCGGTTCGGTCTCAGAGGAGACAAGACAGCGGTGCCACTGAGGAGAACAACGAGATCTCAGAAGGTAAGATCCTCGGCGGCGAAACGGGAGGCAAAACCGGGCGAATGGAAACACTGAAACGGAAAAGATTGACGCATCTGTCTGCTGTGAGTCTCTGGTCGTCTGGATTGAAGACCTCTCCTGTGTAACAAGACCAGAGGAAGTTTTTTTTTTTTTTTTTTAAAGGGGATTCTCTTTGAAATACCTTGTCAGGAAGACAACCTGTCATTCTTCAAGAACAACCACAAAAGGGAAAGTAAGAAAAGCGTCCTGTAACCAAGAACAAGTTTTTTACAAATTGGAGAAGACAGAGCTGCAGCCTCTCCAGACAGCTCCTCTTTTTGTGAAGGAAAAGTATTGAAAAGGATTGCACCAAGTCTGACACATGAAGCTGTCCTTTTTAATACCTTGACCTGAGATTTTGGCTGAGGAAAATGGCACAACAAAAAGAAGGTAAGTGGAAGCTGGAAAGGCCTCAGAGTTTTATCACAAACAGCTTTGGAACAAGTTGGATTCACCCTGTCAACCAGAGACAGTTAAGAAACCATTTAGTGATGTTTTATTTTTACTATCCTCACTCATTTGAAGAAGGAAGAAGACTTGCGATTGTAATATTCCTGCAGTAACACGGCGATTACCATCGAGCCTCATTCCCGAGAAAACGGAGGGAAAGGAAATGAAACGGTGCGCAACAGAGAATTGAAGCAAGAGCCTGCAACAATCAGGAAATGAACTGAGAGACGAGCGTGGTAAACAAAGCTATTATAATTTAGAAAGTGATTGTAGGAGCCACACGCTGAGGTGCACAATCAGACACCACAAGGGAAACAAGGAAACAAGCAGGTAAGAAGTGTGTGTCTCTGTCACACAGCAGACCACAGATACACGTTAGTGTTGCAATTTTAGATTTATACCTTAACAAAATATCTCAAAGCTTTGCAAAAAAGTAGAATTTCAGTGTTTGAATTAACACTTTTATGGTCATGTGTGTTGTTAGTGTTGCTGTTATGTCGGTGAGCTGAGGCCTGTACTATGAAGCAGGTTTTGGGGTCAGCGAGGTAACTTCAGGGTTAACCATTTAGGGTTTTCTGTCCTTCGACGGTGATTCACTTCTTACCAGGGTAGATCGCCAGCGTAACCGGTGCTAAAGCTGGGCATACTCTGCACGATTTTAGCCCGTTTCTCGGACGAATTTTGAGCTGCACAACTCATTTTAGAGTCGGACCGAATTTCAGCTTCGTCAGCAGTGTACAACTCGGACGGTTTATGACATGTCACGAGCTGATTCCCCAACTTCAGCGTCTTTTTTCTACTTTTTTTACAGTAATCAGAGCGTAGCTATCAAGATAACAATGTACAATAGATATAAACGTAACTAGCTTACCTCCAAGTCTCTCACTTTTTATTTGCTCCCAAGTCTGTTTCACACGGCCGAGGTCGGGGACGCAGCCGAAAGAAGAATGAAATTGTCATGCACGCCACAATTTAAGTTAAAGTATCTTCTATTCTATAAGCGACAAATTAATTTAACGGAATACACAACGTAATTATAGTCAGATCTACTTGTGCTCTACTGTAGATGGGCAGTGAGATTATAAATCTGTGTACTGTTTTACTTTTAGTCTGGATTTTGTGTTAACTTCTTCATATTTGTCTAATATTATAGTTTGCTCTTAGTTTGTAAAATGTGCCGCTCTGCTGACAGTATTCTTGTCCATGTCTGTGATTAGTCAGATGCTGCAAACCCCGCCCCTTTTATGTGAACGCGCTCGTAGCCAGATTGAGTAAAAGAAGTTAAGCCAGATAAGGAGAAGATACACTAGGTTTGTTGAACTTGATTCGTAGTACAGGCCTCTGATGTGTTGACAGGTCTTTCCCATGTTTTGTTCCCCTATGAATGTTTATAGCGGTGGACAAAATATTGGAAACACGTTTGAATAGCAGCCATGATGATATTTTCGTTTCTGTCTGCATCCAAACCAAAAAGAATTCAATAAACCCTTTGTTGGAAAAACTGCTGCAGCTTAAACGCAGGGTGTTTACCTCGCCATGTTTTGTTGACACAAACCTGATGTTGTGCCGTGTTCCTTTGCAGCTTTTGAGAATGTGACGTGTCCCTTTGTGTGAGTGCTGTTGTGTTGTGAAGCCTTGAGATGGAGGGATGGTGTTAATGATGGTGCAGATGGGACTTCTGGCAGACGGTTAGCCGCCGTCTCAAACCCAAATTACAGCTTCTGCTCTCAAAATCCTCACAACAGGATAAATACTTGGCATTTCAAATCTCTTATTTTTTTTTTTTTTTGGTAACTAAATCTACTTATTAGTGCATCTCAATCAGCCTCGCCACATTTATTTTGTCTGTAGTTGCAGCATGTTTTTTGTCTCTTAGTTCAGAATGAGAACGAAAGGAAAAAATACTCGACATTTGCAACACAACTTGAGCTTTCTCCTCACGGCAGATCTCATTTCACTCCATCGCCTCATCACTTCCCGTGCAATTACAGCCTGACTCCTCTAAAAGGGGATCTTATTCTTCTCTCCGCAGCGCCGGACCTCGCCAGGAGAGGTTTGGTGATTGGTATTTTTTTTTTTTCCTCCAGACAGCAGAAACTTTACAAACCTGTCAGGAGTTTTTTCTGCCTCTACCTGAAATTACTTAGCCTATTCTAAGGCTAACCCTGAAGTCCTGGGGTCATTTTAATCCTGTTCGAGGTTTCATGCAATTACTGATTTTTTTTTTTCACTTGGTATCGGAGCCATGCAACTAGTGTTGAAGTGTGGCAGCATCAGACCTGAAATTAGATGAAACTTTATTGCTCAGTGTCCAGTGTCAGTTTTTTTTAGCCGATCAGACTGTTGTCAGGCCCTTAAATAGGCATTATCAGTCGCTATAAGCCCTCAGTAGGGGCCTACTTCACCCACTAGTAGGTTTTAGCATCTATTCACATGGAAGATCACAGAAAGAAGGTATAAAAAAACACAACAAAGACCTCTAGCGACCATGGTAATTATGACAGGAGCAGAAGCGGGGGTAAGGTCGGGTAGCTGACCTGCTGTCGGTGACGTCACATTCCCATTCCCTATAGCATTTTAAGGACATTCCGTGTATCATGATAATGCATTTTAAAGTTTCTGTGTGTCATTTAATGCCATGTTGTTACCGTGAAACCGTCACGGTTATGTTTAGGCAACAAAACCACTTAGTTAGGTTTAGGAAAAACATCATGGTTGGGTTTATAATAAGTATGTAATCAAAGTAAAATACGTGCGTAAACAACGTAAAAGAAGCACACGTCACTAACGTAACTTAATAATAACTCAACAATACTTTGGGAAACGAACACCGGTCTCCTGGTTGAAAGTTCTCTGTTTGTTGGACCTATCCACCCCCCATTATCTTTCTCACTTTTTATTCAAACGTCACTAGCTCATTAGCGGAACATATTCACGCTGTCAGTACAGACTACATGGCATACACATGACACGCCAAAAGCAAGAACGGCGTTGTGATGCACGTAATGTAACTTGCCATTTAGAGAGACTGGGCTGTTTTTAGTTGTCACCAGGTGCAGGAATGATCCCGGAGAGCTGTAGACACAAAAGATGTTTTGGGATGACTTTTAACAATCCAGTTGGTAAAAGTCCAGTTGGTAAAAGACCAGTTGAAACGCCGGCTTGATTGGATGGATTTTAGTGGTCCTTTAGTGACGATAGCCAATCAGGAGCAACTTCAGTGGAGATGTATTTTTGGAGCTTGTTTGAAAAAAGGAAAAGAATTTTCAAATTCAATAGTTTGATGATTAAACCATTCTGATGAAATCTAATTAGAATATCTTGATCCTCTCTTCATCCCTTCATTATATGTACAGAAATATGGGGACATTTATATTCCAATAATATGGGACCCTTTGAAGCGTGATAAATTAGCAGAATGGAGGACAGCTGCTTCTGTACGTCAACACTTTACTGATGTTCAAGATGTTCGAGTGACTCTTTTACAAATGTGACAGATCTGATGCCAGCCATTTCTCAGTGAGAGTACTTATGGCTCGACAGATGTTTTAAAATGGGTGCTAGACTTCACCGGCTGTGTTTGCACTCGCTGCACAAGACGAGTCAAAGCAGGGCGAGGCAGTGGCAGACCGGAGGGAGGGAGGAAAGAGGCGAGCAGCGAGAGTCCAAAGGGATCTGATCCAAAACGCTGAGATAATTACAGCTAGGACTTCCATAAAAGTCCTTTTTTCTGACTCATTACTGCTGGTTGGGTGTTGCAAGATTGCTACTCTCTGTCAGTCTTCTGTTTCTTCTGTCTACATCTGTCTATTAACGATCTAATAACTATATTTTTACAAATATTTATTATTACCACAAACAGAAGCCAAAGCAGCATATGAAATGCAAATTTTCTGCAAACGTCACTTTCACCATTTAGAATAAACTGGCATCACTAACATCCACATCGGTAAGCTTATTTTAGAAGTTACATTCATGTAGATAATTGAAGAGTTTGACTTCTACATAAAATATTTTATTGAAATAGAGACCTGCTTTGTGCGGATGTTAGCAAACAGAAGTGTGAGATCTTACACATCAGAAACTGGCAATAGCTATTCGTGTAGTTTTGTGTAGTTGTAGCATTAAGGAATGTATATCGCCAAGAAGTGAAAGTCAATTAAGAGTGCCCAGCAACAGCCAGCTTCTGCCGCCATTTTGGACTGAAAGCGACTACAGGACGCCAGTAAAACATCCGCCTAAAAACTGCCATACAAAAAGTAAAACAAAATTATTTTTATTCTATTGTCATATTCTACCGAAATGTCCAATGTTGAACGATAAAATATTATAAATATAATAAATGCTTTCAGTCCAAAAATGGCGGCAGAAGCTGTTGTCAAAACAATACCGGAGTTTCGTCTCTTTGCTTCTATACTCTCTGGTTGTAGTGTTAAGACCTTTACGAAATACTCTCCTGCGAATATATGTCTTATTTTGAAAGATAAGAACAGAAGGAAGTGGATCTGGTATGTTCTGCCTTTGTCAGTGTTGAATGGAGTAATAAAGTTTGCCGTTTTGGTTCTCACTACGGAGCCGTGTTGTTGTTTCATAGATAAGCGCAACTCAACGTGATCGGTTGATGCCTTCATTCACAGTGCGACAGCTCAGAAAAATCAACCTTGTTCCGAAAAAAAGGTTTTGCTTTTTCGCTGCGTAATATTCAGTGTAGAAGTATTCATGACAAAAACAACAGTTTGAAATTTGTTTTAACGCCACTAATTTATTTAACTCATTAACGCAACTTGTGATTTTTTAGGTTGTAGCGGCTCAGTTTTAAAGCTATAGAGTGAATTCAATCAAACTTACGATAAATTTGGTTGAGGAAAAACTGTCATGTCCATTTTCAAAGGGGTCCCTTGACCTCTGACGTCCAGATGTGTGAATGTAAATGGGTTCTATGGGTACCCATGAGTCTCCCCTTTACAGACATGCCCACTTTATGATAATCACATGCAGTTTGGGGCAAGTCATAGTCAAGTCAGCACACTGACACACTGACAGCTGTTGCTGCCTGTTGGGCTGCAGTTTGACATGTTATGATTATGACTACTTTTTATGCTAAATGCAGTACCTGTGAGGGTTTCTGGACAATATCTGTCATTGATTTGTGTTAATTGATTTCCAATAATAAATATATACATACATTTGCATAAAGCAGCATATTTGTCCACTCCCATGTTGATAAGAGTTTCAAATACCTGACACATCTCCCTTTAGGGTACATTTTGAACAGATAAAAAATGTGTGATTAATTTGCAATTAATCGTGATTAACTACTTTAATCAATTGACAGCCCTAAAAAGTAAATAATAAGCAATATTGGTTTGAAAAAACCATTTATTAGTAACATAACATAGTACACAGTATGTTGATGTAAAAGTAATGATTATTAGGCTTAAAAACATGGCTTACATAATATAATTTAATAGCTAATATTGATTATCATAATGCAGCTGCTGTCATAGTTCAGTCAGAGGTTAAATCTAGTGCGAAAATCACCTGTGTGTTCATCCTTTCTCTCTTTCTCAAGCTGTCTCCTCCAGCTTTTCCAGACTTTCATATAAATATGAAGTCGTCCAGCAGCAGAAGCTGTCACTGGAGGAGGCAGGCCATTAGTGGAAGAGTGAGAGCGAGGTCTGACTGGGACCAACATAGTAACAGTTGGCGATGTTTGTCAAAGATCCCGTGGCACGCCATGTCGCGTGGCCTCCGCCTCGGCTCTGGCAGCAAGAGTCACCATTTGGCCAAAGAGTCAGAAAATGTTCAAAATATTCAGCGGGAGGAAAAGAGGAGGGAGAGGAAAAGAATCAAGAATCAAAACAAGTTGAATAAAGAAATGAACCAAGTCTGTCAAACCTTTTATGATACCGATACTACTTACATTTTGGATTAATTGGGCTATAAAATGTAAAAGTCAAAGGTGGCAGAACCCAAAGTGATGTCAGCAAACATTTGACTGAAGGTTTTTACACAACGGAGGGCGTGACGAATAAAACTATTCATACTGGCAGAGATGCGAATTTGCGACATATTTCCATAGACAATAGTTGTTGATGATATATTAATGCTCTGGATATTGTACAGAGTGTGCATGTCAGCAACAACAGTCTGCTACCCATTAATACAAACACTAATGAGAAGGACTCTGCTGATGCTCGGTAGCTTCCTTTTTGGTGGAAATAAAACACTACCTGACTTCTCAGGGTTTCTCCCAGAAAACTGGTCAGCAGAGTTTTATGTTGAACACGTTTGATCTTTACAACTATAATTGGGACCATTGACTTCAACTGTGAGCTGGAGAAATATAATAATGATTAAAGATCTTGCTGAAATGATAAAATAATACTGCAGTTTGCTGCGAGCGAAAAGTATTTCACCTAGAAATTGATCAGGTTTTTAGTCATAGACTGTATATAAGTAGTAGACGTATATTCACCGTGATGTCGTCCACTGGTTTATGGAACTGATGTTTTGAAGCCTCAAGTTTGGCATTTTGGTCGTCGCCATCTGGATTTTTGGCCTATGGACAATCATGCAATTAATCCCGATAAAATCAATCTATTGACAGCCCTAATTAGGACATTTTTTCTGTCATAGTAAATAGTATGGTAGTATGGGTATTGGAACGCATGCAGTATATTTTACATATGCAGAGTGTGTGTGTGTGTGTGGGTCACCTGCTATATCTCCAAACTAATGTAACTGGCTGCAGGCTAAAGGGGACAGATGGGGGAGAGAGGAGCCAACCAGTGATGAAACGCTTTACTTTTTTATAGATGACTCCACCTCCACCACCTTCTTTGCTTGTCTTATTGAAGCCACCCCCCATCGCACGCACGCACGCACGCACGCACGCACGCACGCACGCACGCACTCCTCCAACGCGACCCCATCATCATCCCCTCCAGCTCTCTTTTTTCATCAGCTTTTCTCTCTTGCTATCTCTGTTTGAACAGTTTTTTTCCCCTCTCCATCACTTTTTCTCATTACTCTCTTCGATCTTTGGTCTTTTGACACTATTGGTTTTATTTTTCATCATCTCAGTCCTCCTTTTCGTTCCCTCCTTATTAAAACAGCTGTGACATACACTGTATGTATGATAGGATGACTTTAGAGATAGATACAGTTCCTTCAAAATGTCCCAATTTTCTCCTCCCTGTCTTTTTCTTCTTTTGTTGCCATGATACCTCAACTGTGAATTCAACACCAGTCTTAGGTTGAATTAAATAATATTAATAAAAAGAATAATGATTATAGTTGCTGAGCAGCTGTGGGTCAGGCCCGGGCATTTTGGGATAGAACGAGGAAGATGAAAAAAAGGAAGAGGAGGTAGACGAATGAGAAGTACAGGACTGTCCATCATCATTAATCCTTTAATGCATTAGTTCATTCTGGTGTAATTGGGTCTCGAATTCACAACCTCAGACACCAAGAACAAGTCACTACATATGTTGGTGAGCTTACTGCCCGAAGAAAACTACTTCACACTATGACTGAGACAATCATAAGGAGAGATCAGTCATTAATAATAAAGATTAAAGATTGCTCCATAAGTGACAAACTGATGTTTAAAAGTGCTTGATTTCCATTGACAATGCAATAGTTCACATGAGGATAAAGATACTGTCAAAAATACAGTTTTTGAGATAAAATAATGAAATTTGGCCCGCTACATCTACCATGACCTCTAAATATTGTCATTTATTTTCATAAACATTGGAGCTTTATTTAGCGAGAATTAGCAGTAGCTGTGTACAGTACTGTTCACACTAAAACGTCTTGATGCACTGTGGGCTCAATGTTTGATAATACAAAAGATGCAGCAAGTTTGGTGTCAGTTGAGCAAAAAAATGAAGGAGATAGGTTTAATAAGTTTGCAGATTTTTGAGAAAAACAGAGTGATGGACTTCATAATTCCTGCCAGGTTGACACATCTGAACATTTTGGTGGAAGTTGCAAAGTGGTAGCATGTACGGCTGATTTGTTATGAATATTTCATAACAAACAATGAAGTTTTAAAATGTAGGCGTTTGCTGTAGCGCCACCATCAGGACTAATGGCCCAAAAAGCCAGTTGAGGAAGTTTAGCATGCAGGACTGGACCTATGTGCAACGTTTGGTTTATTTTCATGCATGAGAAGACAGATTTCCTAGGAAGATGTAATAATAATATCGACAAAAACAAGCATAGCTGCCCGGACCCTAATAAATTTATAGCACCTTTTAAAAACCGAGTTTACAAAGTGCTTTGACAGAAAAAGCAAAAGCAGGATTACAAGGCAATAACAGAAAGCCAAACAGTGAGTAAACACAAGCAAGACAAAACTATGGTAACATTTAAACAGATAAAGCAGAACAATAGATAAAAACAATAAAACAACAGAAAGATAAAAGCAATAAAAAGACTATAAAGTACTGAGCTATTCCATCCTCTCAGGATATGAAGTCAAACATTGATACTCATGAGTTTATTTATCTGTCTGTCTCAGCTCCAGAGGGACAGTAGATCAGGTTCCTGGAAGCAGTTAAGTCGACTTTTGATAGCTCAAATTGTGTTTTCTTCTTTTTCTTCCTGTTCTAATCGATACTGTGCAGACACATGTACTCCTTCTGGATATGGTGAGACTATAAAATGCAGGTCAAATTTGATGAAAGTATTGAAAATTTTTTTCAATTAAAGCATTAAATTCAATTTTACACACTCCGCTCACAGGCGTATTGTTATCACGATGAGACTATCTGCTGTCCTATTTTTCTCCCTGTTCTCTTGATTTTCACTTCCAGTTCTGTCTCAGCACCATTTCTCTGCCTTGCTTCCAGCTCTCTTTCTCTCTCTCTCTCTCTCTCTCTCTCTCTCTCTCTCTCTCTCTCTCTCTCTCTCTCTCTCTCTCTCTCTCCTTTCTCACAGCTTCACCTCTCTTTGTCGGTTTTTCCGTGTTAATAGCTGACAGTCCGCTCCTTGCCCACACTTGCTGAATACCTCAGCTATAGCCTCACAGGCCTGTTCTTGGGCTGCTGATCAGACTTTTAACAGCTGCCTGCCTGTCTGCATGGCTTTTCAGTCTGAAGAGTTGGCTGCTTGTTGGTCTGCTGGTGGTGTTGTTGTGTACGTCTGCTCTTCTGCACGCTTGTCTCTGCAGGTCACCTACTGGAGGCACTAACAGGGTACAGATAATCCTCTCTCAGCGCTGCCAGGCTCTGCAGTTCATGTCTAAAGGGAATACTCTGCCAATCTCATGCTCTATTATGTCTCAAGTTGCTGCAGCAATTTTTGGGTTGATACCATTTGTTACACAGATTCTATGCTAAATTTAACCATTTTTCACCACTCAAGAATTGATAAAAATGATCAATAATCCCTTCATAATACCACATTAAGACACCAAGACCTTGAGGAACACCATAGAAAAATCCCTGCTGTGATTTCTGCAAAAATTACATGTAGCGGCGATTGGATGGCGAGCACTTGTGTTGTGTAAACTGCTCGAAACCCCCTTATTGTCAATCTAGCTAGGAAAGCCTTGCATCCTCTGAATGCTTTAGGTCTCTAGTTTGATCCATCCATCCTCTGAATGCTCTAGGTCTCTAGTTTGATCCATCCATCCTCTGAATGCTCTAGGTCTCTAGTTTGTGGCTGTAAAGTTTCACGAGGCTGTGATTATCCTAGAGGTCACCACAGGTCATTTTATACAGTGAGGTCAAGTTTCAAAAAAATGGTCTCACTACAATGGGGACTTCTGGGGTTAACTTGTTTAGTAGAGCACAGTATTGTTTACAATCTATTCTCTCGCTTCGCTCTCAGAGCGCCCAGGTGGCATCCGCAGGTGTCCCTGCAGGTCGGCTCATACACCTGCCTGCCTGTCTTGTCGAACCTAACCTTCATTATTGGTATTTTGATCTGGTTAAAAATATATTTATTAAAATCTTGTTGCAGGTTACTGTATCTTCTAAGCATGCAGCACATTAAAGCTGTATTCTAGGAACTGCTGTGTTTAGTTTTAATGAGGTAAAAGAGTTGAATTCATCAGGTAGATTTACGCCGAACTTGAGCAGATTTGTGATATACTAGTGCAGTGCCCGTTCATGGCGTACCCGTTCGTAGCACGTGCCTGATTGGAACGGGTCGATTACTTGGCTCCCGATAGCCTCCTGGTATTGCTGCTTGCAGCGCTGTCGAGGGCTTGAGCCCGTTCGGGCTAATCGCTTGGCTCCAAGGAAGTGCTACTTGCACAGAGAAGCTCTGATTAGATAGATGCAGTCTGCTTTACTAAACTCATCTGTACTTTGTGTTCCTTAATAGTTAACCCCACTCATTTTCTATATTTTATAGAACTGCTCATTAATTCAACTCCAATCATCAAAAAGGTCTTATTCAGGTTGGCTTCGTTGGGCCTACAGATGCTGCTTTTGTTTTATTTTCCACCATCCGCTCCCTGTAAAGGCATTGTTTAAAAGCTGTTTGTGTTGTTGAAGGCCTTTGTAGTTGCACTTATATTGATTGGATTTCAAATTAAAGGCCCTTTTAAGCAGTGAAGTTAGAGCTGTGTGTGCTTTCTGAACAGCCAGAGGGTGAACCTGTGAATGCACACACTCAAAAAACACAGCCGCCATTTATCCGTCACCAGCCTACCAGTATTTGGCAGAACCTCCTGTTGACCCTTTAGGATGTATTTTAGCTGTGCAACATCTGTAACATCTGGGATGTTCCTTGCTGATAGGTCTGATGACACACCTCACCCCTAACTCTCCTGTAACAGCCGGGACATGTTTTTATGTTGAGACTCGTCCTCTCATAAAAATGGCAGGAGGGAGAGTTGCGTCAGATCCTGTGTGATGGTAAACATTCACTTCTGTTCAGGACTAGATCTCCTTTCATCAGACTAGAATAGACTTTCAAAAACAGGTCAAACACAAAAGCATATGTACTTTTAATAGTGTTTATTTCATGTTTTTTTTTTGTGGCACGGCATACATTTTAAGGAGATTTTGTATTTAGTAGAAAGACCAAGATATTACACGGGCATTCCACGTGTCATGAGTACGCATTTTAGCCTTATCGTGTGTCATTTGTACGCCACACAAACGTCCGCAATTATGGTACATGTCTACAGCCTCAGTCCTTTCCACGTTTCCCATTCATTGTCTACATAAGCAGCTGTGCAATGCATTCTAGTAGCGTGGCGGCGCGATTCAAGAGACGGGGCGTCACGTTGGCCGCTCCTCATTTAAATAAAATTGAGGTCCAGGCTACTTTATGCAAATCACGGGCGTTCAACGTTACTCGCTGTCTCTGGAAAATCCAGAGAAACTTTCAACAATGGTCTCAAACACGGGTTAGTCCGCTGTTTGTTGGACCTCTCCACCCGCCCACCATATCTCTCTTTTTATACTACGTCACTACTTACCGTAGCATCTATACGTGGATGCATTAACATTGCAGTCAGTCTTATTGCACGCTACACACTGTGGCATTTATACGCCTTTTCTACACGGTTTATATTATTTGATAGTGTGACCATTCTTGAGACTTTTATTTTACAGATGTGAGGCGCAACTAACAACTCTAAATTAGACTTTCAAATGTGAGATTTTACAGGTATGCTCATGAATATTGCTCGTTGTTAGTGTGGCCTTCAGTGAACAGCTCTTCATCTGAACATCCGGAGAATTCACAGAAGTCTGAGGCAGACAATAACTTTATTTCTATAGCACTTTTCTTCTCTCATATTCAAGCTGCCAGGGCCTTTTTATTCTCTTTTAGAACAAACAGTGGAGACTTCACACAGGTACTGTCTCACAAACAGCATAGATAAACAGCGTGACTCACGCTAGTTGCCATGGTGCCATTTACTGTGTGACGGTCCATGGGTTTGCAGATAGTTGTTGATAGGTGTTTGAGTTTTGACTAAAGCTTGACTGACACATTATTCTGGGATGGAAAAGGTTCAGTCATTTGTGCTTTAATTTGAAAGAAGATCCTACGTACCCGATACTTTAAAACACTTGTGTGTGTACAATATGTGAAAATCATATTCACCTTATGCTACCTCGCGGAACTTTTCACTTCTGGTTCGAACTCTGACGCTAAACCGTAAGCATGTGATTAAACAGCTACACGGCGGCGATCGGATGGTTTTACCAGAAACGGATTTACAATATTTAATAATGTCTCATGGTTTAGACAAATAGGGTGACCATATTTTCAAACCCTCAAACCGTGACCCTTAAATGTTCACGCTCGCACACGTTCACGCATGTGTGCACAGCCATCGGTATGTGAATGCGTGTTTAGATTGATAAATATGATAAACGTCTATGTAAGTATTTTAGTGACTGTTGAAAACCGGGACATTTGAGTGTTTTACAGATATTTGTTCGGGACACGTTTTACAGATATTTGTTCGGGACACGTCAGCTTGAAACCTGGACAGTTTCGGACAAACCGGGACGTCTGGTCACCGTAGCTACAAAAGTACCGAAGCACCTGTTTACCCTGCAGCGTGGACCTGTATCTACTCCTTCTGGCAGTGACGGTGATCACTAAAACACTGTCGACATGTGCTTTTGTATGCTGACTGGCTGCTCTCACACAGCCAGCAGCTCCTCACTGCTCCCAAAACATCGGCACTAATTTCTAAATTGATTTGGTTAAACTGATCACATACTGGAAATCTAAATGGTTACTTTCTCGCCTAAAAAACATTCAAACTTAATAACAGCTTTTTTTTAAGGCTTAAAAACATCTTTTTGGCAAACAAAAGATGATGACCATGGATGTATTAACACTGGTGACGGGCGGCGCTGAGCTAAATAACGGCACATCCGCTCTAAACAGAAGTGAGAACACAACGTAACGCAATGCCGAAGCACCCTCGTTCAGCCAAGATATTAATATCTGAAAACATGGTTCCTGTCAACAGTTACATCATTGGTTTTAATATTTTACTCACCTCGTTTAGTGTGTCATTGCTGCATTGCTCAAACAAGAATCTGCAGGAAGTAGCAGGAGTTTTAAAATGTGCACTCTGCGTTGATCTTTTTCAGGATTTTACAATCTTGCAGCTCAGTGTCACATTTCAGGGCATCGTTTTGGCTGCGGAGCAGCAGGCAGGCAGGTGTGGGCTTGCTTGTGTAACATTACAGTTATATGAACATACTGAGCTTTGTCTATTATTATATCACTCTTATATCCTGATACGTTATCTCACACGATCGGAATCCACATTATTCAAGGGCACGGTTCAGTGATCCATCTTAATTAGCACACAGTGTTTGTATGTTGTGTCAAGGCTGTCGGTCTGAGTTACATCACTGTCTTGTTGCTTCAGTCAGCTCACCTGTGCACAGAATTGACACTGGAAAGTATGTGTGTGTGTTCCTACATTCCTGAACCTGCTGTATGTGGAGCAATGTACTCATAAGGATGTCAAATTGTGGTTAGCTGAGTGAAAGAACACTATATGTCATTATACTGCTGACCATATTTTAAAAGCAAAATGTAACTTTTTAGGTTTTCTGCCATGCAAGCAGACATTAGTTCACTCCATTTCATTACACCATAAAAATCAACTTGCATAGACTTGAAACTTTCTGCAGCTTTCACAGTGAACATTTTGTGACCTTCTCTTTTGTCAAAGTTACATAGTTGTCGTGTGATAATTTGGGATGTCACAATACCAGAAATGTAGTAATGTAGAAATTCCACGATTCTCGATACCCTATTCAAAACGCCAAACGGAAAATGTACCCATATTTGGCACAGAGTCATCACCAGACAGCAACCTTTAAATAAAAGAAATGAAGACATTAACATCATCGTCTTCTTCACGACATCTGGTGTTTACTTATTGTCTTCAGGGACAAGATACAGGAGCTCATCTGTGCGGCCATCTTTGGACTCCAAATAAGTGGTTTAGATGAAATTCTAAATCTGTCTGACTGCTTTTGTTATTTGCTGTTATGGACTTCAGTTTTAAACATACAAACAACCTGCAGAGTAAACTCTCTTCATAACCCTGGAATGACTCCAAAAGTTCAAGTTGTAGAATCACAGTTTTCCCTTCAGCAAGCCATGCGGCGTCTTGGACGAGGACTCCGTTACAGAGCTTGGACTTGTGACCTTTCAATTACAGACACCCTCACTCTGAGCACG